>PQFF01000202.1:510633-574497 GCA_003547095.1 Diversispora epigaea
ACATGCAGCAAGACTGTATTGTCCTTTAATATTCCCCCCTTCAGCTGATTTCAGGTACCACCGGAATGCTTTCCCTTCATCTTTTATGGTTCCAATCCCATTATCATAACATATGGCAAGATTAAATTGCGCATCATTGTATCCACCTCCAGCTGATTTCAGGTACCACTGGAAGGCTTTCCCTTCATCTTTTATGGTTCCAATCCCATTAAAATGACATGCAGCAAGACTGTATTGTCCTTTAATATTTCCTCCTTCAGCTGATTTCAGATACCACTGGAATGCTTTCCCTTCATCTTTTATGGTACCAATCCCATTACAATAACATAAGGCAAGATTAAATTGTGCATCACTGTCTCCACCTTTAGCTGATTTCCGGTACCACTGAAATGCTTTCCCTTCATCTTTTATGGTTCCAATCCCATTATCATAACAGAAGGCAAGATTGTATTGTCCAGTAATATTTCCTCCTTCAGCTAATTTCAGGTACCACTGGAATGCTTTCCTTTCATCTTTTATGGTACCAATCCCATTACAATAACATAAGGCAAGATTAAATTGTGCATCACTGTCTCCACCTTCAGCTGATTTCAGGTACCACTGAAATGCTTTCCCTTCATCTTTTATGGTTCCAATCCCATTAACATAACAGAAGGCAAGATTGTATTGTCCAGTAATATCTCCTCCTTCAGCTGATTTCATGTACAACTGGAATGCTTTCCCTTCATCTTTTATGGTTCCAATCCCAATTCGATAACAATATCCAAGATTTTGTTGTCCTTCACTGCTTCCCCCTTCAGCTGATTTCAGGTACCACTGGAATTCTTTCCCTTCATCTTTTATGGTTCCAATCCCATGACCATAACATAAGGCAAGATTAAATTGTGCATCACTGTCTCCACCTTCAGCTGATTTCAGGTACCACTGGAATGCTTTCCCGTTATCTTTTATGGTTCCAATCCCATTACCATAACATGCAGCAAGACTGTATTGTCCTTTAATATTCCCCCCTTCAGCTGATTTCAGGTACCACCGGAATGCTTTCCCTTCATCTTTTATGGTTCCAATCCCATTATCATAACATAAGGCAAGGTTGAATTGTCCTTCAATATTTCCCCCTTCAGCTGATTTCAGGTACCACTAGAATGCTTTCCCTTCATCTTTTATGGTACCAATCCCATTACAATAACATAAGGCAAGATTAAATTGAGCAGCACTGTCTCCACCTTCAGCTGATCTCAGGTACCACTGGAATGCTTTCCTTTCATCTTTTATGGTACCAATCCCATTACAATAACATAAGGCAAGATTAAATTGAGCAGCACTGTCTCCACCTTCAGCTGATCTCAGGTACCACTGGAATGCTTTCCTTTCATCTTTTATGGTACCAATCCCATTACAATAACATAAGGCAAGATTAAATTGAGCAGCACTGTCTCCACCTTCAGCTGATCTCAGGTACCACTGGAATGCTTTCCTTTCATCTTTTATGGTACCAATCCCATTACAATAACATAAGGCAAGATTAAATTGAGCAGCACTGTCTCCACCTTCAGCTGATCTCAGGTACCACTGGAATGCTTTCCTTTCATCTTTTATGGTTCCAATCCCATTACCATAACATGCAGCAAGACTGTATTGTCCTTTAATATTCCCCCCTTCAGCTGATTTCAGGTACCACCGGAATGCTTTCCCTTCATCTTTTATGGTTCCAATCCCATTATCATAACATAAGGCAAGATTAAATTGTGCATCACTGTCTCCACCTTCAGCTGATTTCAGGTACCACTGGAATGCTTTCCCTTCATCTTTTATAGTTCCAATCCCATTACCATAACCATAACATGTGGCAAGATTAAATTGAGCAGCACTGTCTCCACCTTCAGCTGATTTCAGGTACCACTGAAATGCTTTCCTTTCATCTTTTATGGTTCCAGTCCCATTATCATAGCATAAGGCAAGATTGAATTGTCCTATAATATTTCCCCCTTCAGCCGATTTCAGGTACCACTGGAATGCTTTTTCTTCATCTTTTATGGTTCCAATCCCAATTCGATAACAATATCCAAGATTTTGTTGTCCTTCACTGCTTCCCCCTTCAGCTGATTTCAGGTACCACTGGAATGCTTTCCCTTCATCTTTTATGGTTCCAATCCCATTATCATAACATAAGGCAAGGTTGAATTGTCCTTCAATATTTCCCCCTTCAGCTGATTTCAGGTACCACTGGAATGCTTTCCCTTCATCTTTTATGGTTCCAATCCCATTACCATAACATAAGGCAAGATCTAATTGTGCATCACTGTCTCCACCTTCAGCTGATTTCAGGTACCACCGGAATGCTTTCCCTTCATCTTTTATGGTTCCAATCCCATTAACATAACATAAGGCAAGATTGAATTGTCCAGTAATACTTCCTCCTACAGCTGATTTCAGGTACCACCGGAATGCTTTCCTTTCATCTTTTATGGTTCCAATCCCATCATCATAACATGCAGCAAGATTATATTGTCCTTCAATATTCCCACCTTCAGCTGATTTCAGGTACCACTGGAATGCTTTCCCTTCATCTTTTATGGTTCCAATCCCATTATCATAACATATGGCAAGATTACATTGCGCATCATTGTGTCCACCTTCAGCTGATTTCAGGTACCACTGGAATGCTTTCCTTTCATCTTTTATGGTTCCAATCCCATCATAATAACATCCAGCAAGATTGAATTGTCCTTTAATATTTCCCCCTTCAGCTGATTTCAGGTACCACTGGAATGCTTTCCCTTCATCCTTTATGGTTCCAATCCCATTAACATAACAGAAGGCAAGATTGAGTTGTCCAGTAATACTTCCTCCTTCAGCTGATTTCAGGTACCACTGGAATGCTTTCCCTTCATCCTTTATGGTTCCAATCCCATTACAATAACATAAGGCAAGATTAAATTGAGCAGCACTGTCTCCACCTTCAGCTGATTTCAGGTACCACTGAAATGCTTTCCTTTCATCTTTTATGGTTCCAATCCCATTATCATAGCATAAGGCAAGATTGAATTGTCCTATAATATTTCCCCCTTCAGCCGATTTCAGGTACCACTGGAATGCTTTTTCTTCATCTTTTATGGTTCCAAACCCAATTCGATAACAATGTCCAAGATTTTGTTGTCCTTCACTGCTTCCCCCTTCAGCTGATTTCAGGTACCACTGGAATGCTTTCCCTTCATCTTTTATGGTTCCAATCCCAATTCGATAACAATGTCCAAGATTTTGTTGTCCTTCACTGCTTCCCCCTTCAGCTGATTTCAAGTACCACTGGAATGCTTTCCCTTCATCTTTTATGGTTCCAATCCCATCTCGATAACAATTTCCAAGATTATTTTGTCCGATGTGATTTCCCCCTTTGGCTATTTTCAGACGACGGAATTCTTCCTCTTCAATATTCATAGCTTCATTTTCATTGGAATATATATTTTCCATTTACGTAATGATTTTTTCAGTAGATTAAAGTTATAATAAAATTTGTTGAATTTTAAAAGTTTTATTTTTTCTGTAAAAGTTTGAAGGGAATATATTTATTTTAAAAGTGAAGAATTAATTATATAAAAAATGTTAAAAAAAAAAGGTTAAAAAAAGATTAAATGAATAATTTCATATGTTTTATTATTTGCAATAAGAATATGAAATTTTGAAGTTGACAATTCATAAATTTATAAATACGTATTCAATTTTCATTATACAATTCAACGATTTTAATTTTGGTTCAAAGTAGCTATTATTAATCATTTCTAAAATTGGAATTGTAAATTTGCCCGATCTTCATAATGCATTATTGAATATTTCAAAATTGGAATTTTTTCGCATACTATACAAGGACTATAATTGGTGATCAAAAGACTTAGAGTATAACCTAATATAGGCAATTCTAACATAACTTTCTACTAACCGATCCTTGAACCTATCCCTGATTAGAAATCCTAAATCCCTAATCCATACTCCCAAACCTTATAATAAACGCGGGAAACTTAATTGATGATTACATGTGTAATTTTAAAAAATTCAGTCTCAATTTCGAGATAATTTAAATCCGTAATTGATTATTATTTATAAATTGTAAAATATAAACTAAAAATTCAAGCTAATAAAACGAATCTGACCAAGAGCTTATTGTTATGTTAAAGCATAAATTAATTCATAAAATAAATTAACAATATATTTTCTATTATACAAACTTATATTAATTCCAATTCAATATTTATTATAATATAACTTTTTTGCGTCAATTTGGCATTTGATATGGTTATATATAATAAATTAATATGAAGAAAGTCTTTCATTTATTATAAGCTTATGGTATTCATTTCTATTATTTAATAATGTAAAAATAAATATTTAATATATGAAAATTTATTATTGATGGATTTTCTTTAAATCCGAACTTATTCTTCCCGATTTCAAAAGAAATTAATCTTTATAATCTTTACCCAAATTAACACTTTGAATTATAAATTTTTGACAAATATTTTAATTATTGCCAAGGGAAAGAGAGTTAAAAATTTCTGGTGAACGTTTTGTAAATTATGATTTTCGAAATTATTTAAAAAAGTTTGAAATCAACAAAAGTGGATTGCATTAGTTGTACTTGCATCATTAGTTCTGTGGGTTCAGTCAAAATCTTTATAATCTACTAGACTTTTGTAGTTTGTTTCTTTTTAAGTTTACTTCTGATTTCAACGTTTTTTCTTTGTAATGCACTATTATTTATTTCATAAATAAATTTTTATAAATTCTAATCATTATCTAATTAAGTAATCGATTATAATTTGTAATTTATTTTATTTATTTATTTTTTTTTCCTTTTTTCTGATTTTTTAAATTATTATTGAATGTATGTAAATATATAGTATTTCTAAATTGAAAATTTATAATGGCAAACTAAAACTTCAAGATAATAAAATCCCCTAACCCTGAATTCGTGTTCACTTGATAAAAAAAAATGTGCACCATGAGTAAAAATTATATGATCATATGGGATGAGAAATTTGTTATTTTTTTAAAAAAAATTTATTATCCTTTTTTATTATTGACTTGACTTTGAGGCAGCGCGATTTTTGACCTTTTTAAGTTCAAAATTTTCTTGTTATTTTTAATTTATGAACAATTTTTATACTAATAAAACAAGTGGCCAAATTAAAAAAATTATATAATAAAATATAAATAATTGATTTATCTAATAAAACTTTATTTACGTTAATTATATATGTGACAAATAAAATCGTAGCTCGTGACCTTACCCATCGAGTTTTTAAATTACTTATACAATTTTAAAAGTAGGCAAAAAAATTTGATGTGACTAGGGTACAATTAATTATTCTAATGATAAATGAATCAATGAAGTTATAACATGAAACAAATCAATTAAATTTTATTAGTAAACAAACTTCCCTGTTCATGTTCACTTGTTAATATTTAATATTTCTACAAACTCATAAAAATAATAAAAAAAATTATTTAATTTTTATAACCGTTTTCATTTTTATCATTTTATCTAAAAATAAATTTAAATTTTCACTATTTTCATCTCTTCATCATAATCTAAAGACAAGTCTTCATCATTTTCAATTTGAATCATCTATATATTTCAATATACACAATGGCGATCATAATTAAAGCAACACGATTTGATTTAGCAAATTTTTTTTTTCGATAATATCTTATTTTTTATTACTTATTTTTATTTGTCAATGGTTTCAGTTTCAAAAAAAAATTCAAATTAAATATAAAAAAATTTTCTAAAATTTGATTTTTTTTTTTTTTTACATTTCTTATTTTCTTTTCCAACACAATTCACTTAACTCAGTAAATTAAATTAATACGTATTACCTTTATTTTTGTTTAAACTAAGTTAAATATGAAACACACTATCATCTCCCCGAACCTTAATAACATCATGAATTCTTTCTGGCATAGAGTGGTTCAGATTGGTACATGTGTCAACGTCAATCTCTTGCCAAACCTGTTGAATTTTGATCCACAAGTCCTCCTTACCAGAAATTTGTTCAAGGAGATGATGAAGATGATGATATACAATTTCATTCCATAAATGTTCAATGGGATTAAAATCTGGAAATTGGGCGGGCCAATTCAAAACCTTTATCTTATTACTTTGAAGCCATNATTTAATTTTTATAACCGTTTTCATTTTTATCATTTTATCTAAAAATAAATTTAAATTTTCACTATTTTCATCTCTTCATCATAATCTAAAGACAAGTCTTCATCATTTTCAATTTGAATCATCTATATATTTCAATATACACAATGGCGATCATAATTAAAGCAACACGATTTGATTTAGCAAATTTTTTTTTTCGATAATATCTTATTTTTTATTACTTATTTTTATTTGTCAATGGTTTCAGTTTCAAAAAAAAATTCAAATTAAATATAAAAAAATTTTCTAAAATTTGATTTTTTTTTTTTTTTACATTTCTTATTTTCTTTTCCAACACAATTCACTTAACTCAGTAAATTAAATTAATACGTATTACCTTTATTTTTGTTTAAACTAAGTTAAATATGAAACACACTATCATCTCCCCGAACCTTAATAACATCATGAATTCTTTCTGGCATAGAGTGGTTCAGATTGGTACATGTGTCAACGTCAATCTCTTGCCAAACCTGTTGAATTTTGATCCACAAGTCCTCCTTACCAGAAATTTGTTCAAGGAGATGATGAAGATGATGATATACAATTTCATTCCATAAATGTTCAATGGGATTAAAATCTGGAAATTGGGCGGGCCAATTCAAAACCTTTATCTTATTACTTTGAAGCCATCGTTTTGTTGAATTTGCTGTATGTTTAGGGTCTTCATCCTGTTGAAAAATTATTTCTTGATAGCAAACCCTTGAACTTTGATAGCATTTAGATCCTCACAAAGTATTTGTTGATATAATTCGGTTCCATCGATTTTACAAATGCCACTAACACCACACGTAAAGCATCCAAATTTCATAGTAAGCTTAATATGAAAACAATTTAAGAGTTCCTCAATAATATTGTTTCCCATCAGATCCAAAAACTTTAAATTTGATTCATCAGACTATATTACCTTTAACCAATCAATTTTCATATTTTCGTGCAAAATCTAAGTGATGTTTTTGGTGTTTTTTACTCGAATAAAGTTTTTTTCTTTTAACCCCTGATACTAACCCATCATTTCGAAGTATACGTCAAATAGTAGGTGCTGAAGTATTAATATTTTCTTGTTCTTGTAGATGTTTTAGACTTTAACAGCAGAAGAACACCTGCGAGAGGTAATGAGATTTATGATTTTTTTTATGTTGGTTTATTTGTGATAAGTGGATGACCTGACTTTTGCAAGTTTTCAACAGAGTGGTTTTCAAGCCATCTTTTTTTTAATACGAAAAACAGTAGATGGATTTAAATGCCGTATCCTTTTTGTAACGAAAGAATTTGGATTCTTTCTTCAGGGGTTTATGACACTTTTGTGTTGTAACTTGTTTACTAAGTTGAAACATTGTATAACAACAAAATAAACAACAAATTAACTTTTTATGTGACATTTATGTATCACAATAATCATCATTTGTTCTTGTCCAAAATGATCAAAAGTAACGCAACATGTGTTTCATATCACTTGAGTGATTATTTCGGAACCGATAGTAATAGTAATTATTAAGATTTTACTATCGTGAGCTGACACTATTAACAAATAATAAAACGAAAAAAAACAATATCTCCGGGATTGTTCGGAACAGTTCGATACGTAATTTTTTTGTCGCATTACAAATGATGTCAGTACTCTTTCTTTTCTTCTTTTATATGTAATTTAAATTTTTGGTGTAAAATTTTTTTAAAAAAGAAAACAAAAATTCTCAGAATCTCTGTTGAAAGAAAAAAAAAAGTTTATATTATGTTTACAAATGAACATAGGAAATAATTATTATTACTAAAATAAATGAAAGCATATGTCATTTGATGTAAAAAGAAAATTAAACAATTAAACAATTCTTTTTTTTCTACTTTAGCATTCTTCTAATATAGTATAGTTAAAAGTTGAAGGATAACGCGGATAGTTATTACAAATTAATAAAATGGGAATAATTATTGAAAGAAATTTGGATGTAATATCTTTACAAAAATAAGAATTATATTGCGAATTTCAATTATCATTAGTTTTATTGATAAAAGAAAAATAGAAAATATAATTTAAAATTTACACTATTGATATGACAATTATAAATATTTTTATTATTTGATCGAGATTAATCTAATGATTGTTTAATCCTTGGAGTTTTTTTGTTATAGATATTTGGTTTTGAAATAAATTTAATTAACAATCCAAATCATTTTACAGTATAAGAAATTTTTGTTTTTTTTTTTTACTTATTATATCATATTACTGATAATTTCTTCTAATAATTCATTTGCATCCATATTTCCATTTTTTTTTGCTTTATTTAACCAGTAAATAGCATTCACAATATTTTTCTTAGTTCCACGTCCTTCATAAAATAAACTTCCAAGCCTGCATTGACTATTAGCACCATCATTTTCTGCACCTTTTTTAAACCATTCAAATGATTTCACTAGATTATTATTAATTCGATAACTATATTGATATATAATTCCTAAATTATACTGTGCTACTTTATGTTCTTTTTCGGCTGCCTTAAAAATCCATTTAAATGATTCTTTTTCATCTTTATCTACGTATATACCATGATCATAACAACACCCGACATCAAACATTGCATCAATACTTCCAGCAAGAGCGACCTTCATATACCATTGAAATCCCTGAGTTTCATCTTTTGTTGTTCCTTTTCCGTATTCATAACACAAACCAACATTATATTGTGCTAAAATAATACCTTTTTTGGCAGATTTTAAATATAATTCAAATGCTTTTTCTTTATTTCTTTCAACACCAATTCCAAAATCATAACAATTTGCTAAAGAATTCAAAGCTATATGAGACCCTTTATTAGCAAATTTATAAAAAATTTGAAAAGCTTTTTTTGCATCATACTCAACTCCTCGACCATCTAAATACATATTTGCAAGAGAGATAATTCCAATTTCTTTGTTGATATTGTATAGTTTCCTTAAGGATGAAGAATTAGAAAAAGAGGTATCATTTATTTCATTGGCTGCTAAATTAAAGAATTTAAATGCCATTTGATTATCAACAACAGTCCCAATGCCATTTTGGTAAAAAAATCCTATCAAGCTGGTAAACCAATAATAAAATGGATGACGAATCATTTCATTGTGAATTTTGACTGGATTCTTTTTGTGTTCTCTAATATAATTTTTGACCATAATCGGTCGAATTTCTCGATACTGTCTAATGAACAAATCAATGAGAAATTCAAGTAAACCCCTAATGAACAAATTGACTTCAGTCGTGACATCATTTTTTCTTAATAAATAAAATTTATAATTTAATAAATGTTCTGGAGATTTCAATATATAAAAAAAAAAGGATAAAAAATAAAACTTACATTTTGAACTTTTCCGATTTAATTTCATCTGTAGCATTATAAGGTTGTGATTTAGATATTTCAAATTCAACACTCGTATCAGAGATAATGATTTCAGAAAGATTTTTAACAACTTGGGAAATATCTGGTCGTGAGTTTCCATTGTGTTTATTATGCTTCCAGCAATCTGTCAAAAATATAACATTAATAATTTATCATGTAAACAATATAAATCATTTTAATAGATTATTTAAATTCATACCAGCGTATAATTCCTTGTATTTATGTGGTGTTTCAGGTATAGTCATTTCTCTTTTGCCTTTTGTAATACTGTTTAAAAAATCTACATTTGACAAGTATTCCACTTCACAAAGAAATTTACCACTAGAAATCTCCCAAAGAATAATTCCTAGACTAAAAATATCAGAACTTTTGTTTTTCCCTATCGTACTGAAGAGTTCAAAATATTGAGAATCCGTGTATTGCATTGGACCACGAGTATTTGTGAAGAAACTTAAAGAATTGGAAATAAATTTTGATAATCCAAAAACATTTAATTTAATCATCCCATTATGAATAAGAATATTTTCAGAATTCTGATTAAATAAATTAAATAATTTTTAAAAAAATAAAAATAAAATAATTTATTTATGAATTATATTTTTAAATAAGAATTTTTTTTTTTAAAAAAAAAGTAATTACCAAACTTCCATGAATGATGTCATTAGAATGTAAAAACATCAAAACATTCGCAATTTGTAAAGCGAGATCTAATTTTATATTCCAATCCAATTTTTGGAAATTGGTTTTCAAAAATTGACGAAGGGAACCTCCATTAACATATTCGAGAATAATCATATATTTGTTGGTGTTTTCTATAAAAATAAAACCAATTTGAAATAAATAAAATAAATAAGCGAATAATTAATTATATCCAAATATTAAGCATAATAACTAAATATTTTACCTTGCTTAGTAATGCCATAGAATTTTAGAATACCATCATGAATTTCTAATTTTCGAAGTCTTTTGATCTTTGTTATTTTAAAAAAAAATTATTAATATTAGAATAATTAACGATAAATTCAAATTCTAAAAATAGAATAAATAAATAATTTATTATACTTCATTAATTAAATTATTCAATGCAAATTCATCATTATAATTTAAATAAACATTTTTAAGAGCGACAGTTTTTTGAGAAATTTTAAAAGTGGCTTTAAAAATATTGGCATTAATCCATTTTACGTTCTGAAATTTAGAATATCGATAAAATGGAATATTTTCTTTTTTAAAAGTATCTTCAATAATTAAATTATCCATCCAGGTCCCCCATTCTTTTTCGTTTGTCTTTTCTTGGGACATGATTAATAATTCACAATTAATTATATGGCGTTGGCGTGAAATCGATTTATATGTATATTGTTTATATTGTTAGTCACACATATTGTTTAGTCATACACAATTACCAACGCATATTATTTAGTCACAAGTTATTTAGTTTATGTAATTAAAAAAATTATAATATTGTATCAATGAACTATTTTTTTTACATAAAATTTTCTCTCATTAAATTTTAAATTTAAGAAATTATATTATATTTTTTAAAAAAAAATTTACAGAAATGTAAATTTATGCGTTTGTTTCGCTAAAAATAAAATATTTTATGATTAATTTTAAAAAGAATTTCCATTTATGCTTGTTTTGACTGTTATTCATCATTTGTTAATATTTAAGTATGCTTCATTTTCATCTAAAGATGAATCTTTATCACAATGTGAAGTCAAATCTTTATCACTTTCATTCAAATATATATCGTTGTTTAATGATACTTCGTCCAAAGATACATGTTCATCCTTTTTATTTAATCATAAATTTTCATCATCTTTACTTAATAATAAATCTTCATACTGGATAAACTTTCATCCAAGTTATCACCTGAGGAGATTTATATTTTCAATTTTATGACGCTGAGTTCATTATATAAAAACTAATCTTTCATTCGAATCCAATTTTTTTTTTTTTTTTTACATTTGGAACAATAACAAACAGTAACCTTCTTTTGTTTGCAAGGAGGTATAATTGAAAACATATGGGCCAATTTTCGGAATGAAATTTTATATATTATATTATAATATAGTATGATATATAAAATTTCATTCTGAAAATTGGCCCATATGGTATTAGATATATTATTAAAATTAATATTCGTTAAAAGAAATGATAGAAATATATTAATAATAAAGTCACGAGACTACAAATTTAGATATTATTTATTATATTTATGTATTTATGTAATTAATAATAAAGTTATTTGAAACTATGAATTTAGATATTATTCTTGTTAAAAAACAAAAGTTTGAATATATAAATAATAATTTTACACATTTTCATTCTTTTATCTTTCCATTTATTTATTTCTTGTTCNTGTGAAGTCAAATCTTTATCACTTTCATTCAAATATATATCGTTGTTTAATGATACTTCGTCCAAAGATACATGTTCATCCTTTTTATTTAATCATAAATTTTCATCATCTTTACTTAATAATAAATCTTCATACTGGATAAACTTTCATCCAAGTTATCACCTGAGGAGATTTATATTTTCAATTTTATGACGCTGAGTTCATTATATAAAAACTAATCTTTCATTCGAATCCAATTTTTTTTTTTTTTTTTACATTTGGAACAATAACAAACAGTAACCTTCTTTTGTTTGCAAGGAGGTATAATTGAAAACATATGGGCCAATTTTCGGAATGAAATTTTATATATTATATTATAATATAGTATGATATATAAAATTTCATTCTGAAAATTGGCCCATATGGTATTAGATATATTATTAAAATTAATATTCGTTAAAAGAAATGATAGAAATATATTAATAATAAAGTCACGAGACTACAAATTTAGATATTATTTATTATATTTATGTATTTATGTAATTAATAATAAAGTTATTTGAAACTATGAATTTAGATATTATTCTTGTTAAAAAACAAAAGTTTGAATATATAAATAATAATTTTACACATTTTCATTCTTTTATCTTTCCATTTATTTATTTCTTGTTCACTCTCCTTTTTTTATTTCTTTTATACAATCTTTATATAAACATAACTAAATTTATTAAAAATATTTTTATCATAATTTATTTCTAAAAAAGAAAAAAGTTGTACTTGCTAGTAATAATGAGTCGACGAAACAGATAAAAATAATTCGAAGGAATCATGTCATCAAAAATGTTTCATATTTACTAAAAAAATATGAAAAAGCCATTAAAGAGTTAGAGGATATAAACGATTCTTCTAATTCAGAATCAAATATCAACTTTATTGCCTCCTTTATTTCGTGTAGAAAGAAAAAAACAATAATCTAATCAGATGATCATATAGAAAATCTCATATATAATTTTTAAGATCTCCTTAAACGAAAGAAAATCAATCTAACAAATAATAGTAGGCATATTTATATTTATTAAAATATTTAGGTACTTATTTAATTTATATTTTAGATTTTTCCGGTTGACTATATTAATGATTTTTTTTTTAAATAATTATTATAATAGAGTTACACAATTGATTTTACAAAGTATACACCAATATGTGTTAACTGAATTACACAAATAATTAGGGAAGCACGGAAGTGTTGTCTAACGTGCCATGCATATGGTTTAAAATTATGTATATATTTATGTTTGTAACCTAAAATTATGCGAATTCTAAAAAAAGTATTTTTAAAAAATGTCGTTTATGTTTTTAGAAAAGTTGTCTCAAGACTTTTCAGAACTTCTTAATGACAAAGAAGAATATAATGTCATTATTGAAGTTGGTCAAGAACAAGATAAAAAATCCTTTACTGCGCATTCGGCCGTCTTACGTTATCGATCATCTTACTTTAATAAAGAATTAATAAATACTTTACCCAATGATAATAATAATAATAAAATTATTACTAATCCAAATATTTCAGCTCAAATATTTGAAATTATTCTCAAGTAAGCATAATTTTGTCTTATTTTTTAATTTAATGAATCTTTTTATTTTTGATACGACATATAACAATTTTAATAATTATTTATAGATATATTTATGGCGGAATTATTGATACCGAAAATACGGATACCAGAACTATTTACGATTTGATGATCGCTGCTAATAAGTTGGAGCTTGATGAATTATCAGAGAAATTAGAAAATCATCTTATTGAATCCCAAGCTTCTTGGTTAAAAACTCATTTCACCTTTGTTTATCATTCAATTTTCAAAAATAACAAATTTAAAATTTTAGAAAATTTTTGTAATGATATTGTTGTAAACCATCCAAGTATTATTTTTGAATCAACAGAATTCACTTCTCTTCATGAATCTGCTTTAGTGTCGATTTTAAAACGAGATGACCTACAAATGAAAGAATCAGAAATTTGGGATTATTTAATTAAGTGGGGAACTGCACAGAATCCAACTTTAACCGAAAAATTGGAAGAATGGTCTGACGAAAACTTCATGACTTTAAAAGTAACTCTGCAACAATGTTTACCACTTATTCGTTATTTTCACATTTTAAATTCAGATGTTATAGATAAAATTAAACCATATAAGAAAATTCTTGGTAAACAGTTATGGAATGATTTGAAACAATATCTTATACTGCCAGATCGACCAATAAAATCCAGTATCCTTCCACCGAGATTGATTTTATCTCAAGAAGTAATCGAATTATTTTCGACAATAATCAATGAAGAACAAGTGTCAATGATTTCATCATGGATTGATAATAAACCAATAAATTATTCTTCAAGCAATAATCCTTATGAATTTCAATTAATTCTTCGAGGAAGTAAGGATGGATTTGCTCCAAGAACTTTTTGGAATATTTGCGATAGGCTTGCTAATACAATTGTGGTCATTAAAATCGAAGGAACGGACGAAATTCTTGGCGGGTTTAATCCTTTAGCTTGGAATAAAACAAGAACTGGTTGTGTAAAAACAAATAAGAGTCTAATATTTTCATTTAAAGATGGTAATATCCAAAATTCAATCCTTAGTAGAGTTAAAAACGAAGATAGGGCTTTACATTATTCTGCTAACAAAGATATTGATGGTCCATGTTTTGGAAATGGAGAATTAATGATGAAATCAGATGTATCTGATTTTACTCAAGATAGTCTAAGTCAGAGTTGGGGGGGTTGGGTTCGTCATTATGAAAAACCTATTGGAACAGCTGATAGATTTTCGATTAGAGATTATGAAGTATTTAAAGTTGTTAAAAAATCCATCTAAAATCTTATTTTTAAACTTGGTTTAATTAATATTTTTATAATTAGAAATGTTAAATCATTATACCCATGAATTAAGAATTATTTTATATAAAATAAAATAGAATTAAATTCATGCTTGGTTTGTCAATTTAATTTTATTTCAGTATATAAACTCTTTCATCTTTTTTTTTTTTTTTGATCGTGATGAGTTTAACTTATTTTTAATAACAAACTTATTTTCAAATTCATTATTTGTATTTTATTTATTAAATTACAGTACAATATTTATTGATTTTTTAATATAATTAAAATCTTGACCCCGACTAAAATTTATTCAATTTATCCATCATCATAAATAAATAAATAAAAAATTAAAAATAAAATAATAATAAATTAAATTAAATACAAAAAACAATAGAATCTATTTTTTTAAATGTATATGTTACAAAAAAGAAAAGAGTGCAACAATGAAATTTAAAAGAAATGTCTCGCGATCTATGCGATCAGCGTTTCGCGAAGAAAAAAAATTTAATGCAAAAAACTATTAAATTATTAAGAGAATAATTTTTCTATAAAGATTATATAACTATCAAACTATCAAAGAATAATTTCATAAATTTCAAAGGAAATTATAATATTCTGCCTGCTCCAAAATAAATAACAATAACAATAATAAAATGTAGTGATATAAAATCTTTTTTTTTTTTTTTGATCGTGATGAGTTTAACTTATTTTTAATAACAAACTTATTTTCAAATTCATTATTTGTATTTTATTTATTAAATTACAGTACAATATTTATTGATTTTTTAATATAATTAAAATCTTGACCCCGACTAAAATTTATTCAATTTATCCATCATCATAAATAAATAAATAAAAAATTAAAAATAAAATAATAATAAATTAAATTAAATACAAAAAACAATAGAATCTATTTTTTTAAATGTATATGTTACAAAAAAGAAAAGAGTGCAACAATGAAATTTAAAAGAAATGTCTCGCGATCTATGCGATCAGCGTTTCGCGAAGAAAAAAAATTTAATGCAAAAAACTATTAAATTATTAAGAGAATAATTTTTCTATAAAGATTATATAACTATCAAACTATCAAAGAATAATTTCATAAATTTCAAAGGAAATTATAATATTCTGCCTGCTCCAAAATAAATAACAATAACAATAATAAAATGTAGTGATATAAAATCTTTTTTTTTTTTGAAAAATCGAGATTTTTATGTATCACTTTGACAAATTCATTTTTGGACAAGAATAACTTTTTTTGGATATTAGAAAAATATACATATAATAATTTAAAGATACAAATATTTAAAAAAAATAATTACAACGAAGTGAACATCATGATATTGTATTATAAATCAGAAAGGTAAATAATAGAATATATTTATTTAGTTTCATATCATAAAAATATCATTACATGAAAATAAAAATAACTAAATTTTCAAAAATAATTAAACTAGTCAAAATGGGATGCGATTGATAAACCAGAAATAGACAATATATCAATAAATAATTTCGTAATAAATGGGTATTGCAATACAAGTAAACTTAATTAACAACCTTCAAAATTAATATTGTTAACATTAAAATGAATAATCGAAGAAGGCATAGGTTGGCTCGTAAGTTATGCTTTAGAATGAGAAGATAAATCTTCATCACATTCATCATCATACATTCTTTGTTCTGCATTTAAAAACATAATTGAATATTCTGCCTTTTCATCATACGTCAATCTATGAATCCATTTCTCTGTTATATCATAAATTTCTTCAACACTTGGACGTTCAAATGGATCTTTATGCCAACACTTTTCCATTAGTTCTATATAACATTGAGGTGTGTCTTTATTAATTTTTGGTCGAAGTCCATTGAAAATATCAACGACTAATTCTGGATCATATGCTCTAGTAGCAAATGGTCTTTTTCCTGTTGAAATTACCCACATAATCATTCCAACACTATAAATATCTGAAGCTTGTGTATATTGATATTTGTCAAATACCTCAGATGCAATATATGGCAACACACCATATGCTCCAGATGATGAAGTTTCATTTGCTAATTTGCATAATCCTAAATCCCCTAATCTTATGAACTTATATTTTGAATAATTAGATGCTTCAGTTATCATTAGGTTTCCAGGGTGAAGATCATGATGAATAAATCCTTTACTATGAATGACTTTTAATCCCCTAATAAAAGAATTCAATAGCCATATCCGTTCAATCCAAGATAATGATTTATTTTGGTTAAGAAATTCTCTCAAATTTCCATTTTTCATATATCGTAAAACTATTGCATATTCTTTTGTCATTGAATCTTGGGTTATACCAAAAATTGGTAAAACATATTTATCTCGACATTGAAAATTTGCAGTTAACTAGATCTTTCTCCTCCTTCAGCTGATTTCAGATACCACTGAAATGCTTTTTCTTCATCTTTTATAGTACCAATCCCATTGAGATAACAATATCCAATATTATTCTGTCCCTTACCATTACCACGTTCAGCTAACTTCAAGTAACACTGAAATGCTTTTTTTTCATCTGGAAGGGTCCCAATCCCATTGAGATAACAATATCCAAGATTGCACTGTCCATTATCGCTTCCCCCTTCAGCTGATTTCAAGTACCATTGAAATGCTTTCTTTTCGTCTTTAGTGGTTCCAATTCCATGTTGATAACAATATCCAAGAATAAACTGTCCATCATTATTTCCCCCTTCAGCTGATTTTAAATAACACTGAAATGCTTTTTTTTCATCCTTAGTGGTTCCAATCCCATTCCTATAACAATATCCAAGATTAAATTGACCATCATTATTTCCTCCTTCGGCTGATTTCAAGTACCACTGAAACGCCTTCTTTTCATCTTTAATGATTCCAATCCCATTTTCATAACAATATCCAAGATTGCACTGTCCATTATTATCTCCCCCTTCAGCTAATTTCAAGTACCACTGGAATGCTTTCTTTTTATCTTCGATAGTTCCGATTCCATGTTCATGGCCTAAATGGTTACCCTCTTCAGCTAATTTAAAGTACCTTTGAAATTCGTCCTCGTCATTATTTTTAGTTTCATTTTTGGTGTAATATATATTTTCCAAGTATGTGGAGATTTTGTTCTGTGGACTATCGGTCATAATAAAATTAATGAATTTCAATATTATATTTTTTTATTAAAAGTTTGAAATAGGACGGATAAATTATCGAAAAAAGGTTGAAAATTCATATCACAATACATTTTTATTGTCTAAAACTGACTTATTTTTGCAATCTGCACATTCTGTACAACAAAACAAAAACCATGATTCTAAAATTGGAATTATAAAATAAAAACATATGTACAACCGATCTGCGTGTTACTAGCCTGACATATGCAGGTCGGATTTATATTTTTTGGGAAATAATTTCTTTTTTTAGATCGAAACCATGAGTAAAATAAAATTTATCATGAATAAAAACAAAAAATTAATGAAATCTTTTCAGATAGAGAACCAAAACCTTTATAATAGATGGAGAAGTGAATTAGTTTAATTTAAGTAATGGAAATTTAATTATATGACTATAGCTACTACAACTACCACCCAATCTAATTTATTAAATACTTCACGTGAAACTTCTTGGTTTGGGGATTTTTTTCAAAAGAATATATTAGCTTGAATTTTTAATATTTATATACATTTGATAATAATTGATTTAATTACATTAAACAAGAAAAAAGGAAAAAGAAATAAATAAGAAATAAACATAATAAAATTACGAATTATACGATTACTTGAACTTAAAAGGAACAAACAAAAGACTGTAGTAGATTACAAAGATGTTGACTGAACTACAGAACAATAAAAATCGTAAGTGATATAAGTCCAACTGACACAAGGTTGATGTCAAAAAAATTTTTTCCCAATAATTCCGAGAATCATAAATTCCAAAACGGTCGCCGGAAATTTTTATTTAAACGATGCGTCATGAATTTACAATCCAAAGTACTGATTTGGGCAAAAGGTTAATTTCTTTCAGAATCAGCGAACAGATATAAAAATAAAAGTTAGAAGTCCAGATCTAAAGAAAATTCATTAATTATATTGGCATTTTTAGTAAAAATTCAAGAATAAAGTGACATATATTAAATATTTATTTTTACAATTATTAAAAAAGAAATGAAAGGCAAGCTAATATGAAAATGTAAGACTCTCTTCAAAAGAAAGATGTTCTTCATAGTATTTTATCAAATTAACCGTATTAAATTATCAAATGCCAAATAGGCTCACCAAAGTTATTTAATTTAATTAATTTATACTTTAATAAATAAGCTAAATTAATCAGAGAAGAATATGATCGAGAATGTGGAGTTTTAGATAATTTTATTTAAAATAATAAATATTAATTCTCATTTAAAGATCAAAGTAATGTTCTACTGGTTAGCGAAATATATTAAATTAAATTAATTAACGAATTTATTAATTAAATTAAATGATTATTGTCGCGGCTATCTCTGTAAGTATATAATCACTTATATTTTTCAAATGAAAATTATTTATTAAAAAAATCAAAAAAAAATCCATTTGGGAATTTAATGGTAGTTCTAATCAAATAATCTAATTTGTAATTTAATTATTTTTCATATCTTATTTATTTTCTTCTTTTTTGATTTTTTTTTATTTAAATTACTTAAACAAATTATTCTTAAATGCACATAAATATTTAGAATTTTTAAATTGTAAAAATTAGCTCAAGCTCATAAAATGACCCTGACCCTTAATTCTTGTTTATTCTATTTTATCAAATAAATTACAAGAGAAACAATGAAGCAACAAACAAAATATAAATAAATATCTTAAATATTATGTTGATATTATTAAAATAATTATTTAATATTTCAAAGTTAAAAATACAAATGTTAGTTTTTAATTAATTATTTTTAATTAACGTTTAATTAATTAATTTTGACGAGAAAATCAATATGATATTATTATAAAATGACAAAATCATATAAAACTATATTACTTAATAAATTTTTTCATTAACAAAAATATTATCTAAAAATTGTATAAATTTCATATACGACTGATTTTTAGTACATAGTATTTTTAATATTCTTATAATCTTAAAAAATTATAAATAATTCAATGAAACACATAACTCAAATATATATTTGATATTATATTTTCAATATAATTTGAAATATTATTTGGAATATTATTATTCCATATCAAATTGAACTCCATATTCTTCAATAATTTTTAATGCTCAGCACTTGATGTAAATCGTTGTAATTGATGTTTTGCAATCATCTTTTCCCATCCCTTTACAACACCACCCTTCAAAAATTTTTCTTGAACTATCAGCACTAAATACCTCATCCTAATCTTAATAATTTCAAGTGATTCTGGTACATTTTCGGCCATTTGGTATAATAATTCATTATCATCAAATCATCCTACACAATCAAATGAAAATCTTCTTAGTTCATTAAAATTATTATTAAATATTGCTATCACATGTTCAAGACTTAAATTAAGTAAAGTTAATTCGATAATTTTTGTGCAATAATTTAAAAGATCAGAAAATGCATACGGAGTACATTTATTTGAACAAATCTTTCTTAATTTTGTATTGGTTGTTTCGAAAATTTTTTGAATAATTTCTTGAGGATACATATTTGACAGTTGACTCGAATGAAAATAATGAAAACTACTTATGACGAAGCCAAAGAAAAGATAGACAAACTGAAGAAAATAATCCGTATCACTTTTCCATATAAGGTTCTTGTAGTGAAGAAAATTGACCAATTTGTGATAATTTCTCTGAAATCATAAAAACTTATTGATTTAAATAAAGACTCTTTAATGTTTTTTTCTGACTAATGATAGCTCAAAATATTGAATTATGATCTAGAAAATAATTAGCATCAATTGATAGATTTTCTAAACGTTTTTGAGCACTAATAAGTTCTGCTAATAATTGCACTTGAAAATATGAGAACAAGAACCAACACATATTTAAAATATTATCACTAATTAATTTTAATGATTCATATAATGGAAAAATCTGTTCATGATAAAAGCAAACTTTCTAAATACTTTCGGGACATCAGGTAATTTATGAATTGAGCCAAATAATTCACTATTTTTTACAAAATCATTAGAAATATTCACGAGAACGCTCGTTACCCTAAAGAAATTCACAATTTTACAACGTTCTATTATTAATTTGAATATCTCAGGAAATGAAGTTCACGATTTGATTGTTCTATTGTTATTATGCTGATCCGGGCCAATAATTAGTTATGGACTAATTTATGATGAATTATAAATTTATGAGAGAATGATGGATAATCAAAATGATAATCCATTTTGAATAAGTAAAGTTCTAGCCTTAGTATCCATACATTATATATAAGCCCAAATACATAATGCATTCTTCCTCACTTTCTCATCAATCACAAAATGATATTCATGTCCCGAAGGTAATTCCCAAAGTATGGGTATAGTAACTTTACACCATATTCGATTATTTACATAATCAATAATTCTGTGAAACTTTCGCTGCCATTTTTTAGTTTTAGAAATCATGAGATTTTTTTTAAACCAATAATAGCATCACATTATGTATATAATACTTATGATCTGTGTAACTATTCTGGACTAAAATATAATCAAAATACTCATACAAATACAATAAAAGAAATGGAATTTATCAATAGAATATTATTTAGAATTCCATATTCTTCTATGACTTTAAAATGTTCATCCCTTATTGTTTCAAATTTTAATTGTGATAACAAATCTTCTAGTGTTATGAATCAATCATACGTACGTATACGTAATCTCCTAAGTTTCCTATTTCCTTCTCTCCATTCCGAGCAGTAACACAATTAAACAAAGGAAGTGTTTTTTGGTGAAAAAGGAAAATGTTTGTGCGCACCACAATAAAATAATAATAAAATCAAGGTTGCACAGATCAGTCAAAATAATATTAGGGTAAATGCAAAAGGTACGAATTAATTTTTGTAAATAGTATAAGTGACACAGCATTTGGTGCAAACACATCATGCACATGTATTAAATGAATTAAAATTTGGCATACAAATTTAATTTTTAAATATAAAAATATAGTAAAATGTAATTTGTTGTGTTCATTAAGAATTATAGTATATAATAATGAGATAACAGTAAGGGTTATTAGAGTGTTTAACATCTGAAAACTCAAAACTAACAAAATGCCTGGTAGGTTTGATCAGCTGTAGTCTTTTAAAAGAAGCTTGCGTTGATGCCCAAATAGCAAATATTTCTTTTTGGCATTAGATAATCGTGAGGAAATAGCCAAAAGTATATCTTGCTATGGATTGCCATGTGGAGCGTGAGGGGCCTGCTGGTTAGTGGCGTCTGTCACCACTTTTCTTACATACGTGAAACCTCCCCAAAGACAAGATATTTCATTATTCATTGCCAAAATTGTTATGACTGTAGGATCAGTCATATTTATGTACATGTATCCGTTGTCATGGGGGGTACTTATAACATATGGGAAGCTCGCTCCGTGGCTCTCAAAATGCTTAATGATCGTATAACTTTGAAATTTAAGAAAAAAAGCACGTTACTGGCGATAAAAGAACTTATCCAATATTCTGCAGATCCATCAGAAGAAAAGCAAATTGATAACGATAACTCGGGTGATGAAGATACTAAAAATAAAAGAGTAACTAGAGCAGTAAATGTGATCCTCGCCACTTGTGCTGTCTTGGCGATAATTACACTGTGCATTGGTGGTTGGGTAGCGTTGGTAATTGTGAAGCCGCCAAAGTATAATGACTCAGTTAACGTGGATAAGCGTAATAATCGCATCGATGATATTTATAGTGATTCTATTCTGTGTTTCGATGTGTCTCTGTACGTGCATAAATAAGATATCGGAATGTAATGGATCATCTGGGAACATTGCGAGTATTGTGGTAGTTTACTTTGTTTTCGCACATACTTCTTGCTGATCTTTATAAGAATTGGAATGGGCTTGCCTCGGAAAAATATGCAAGAAAATCGGCAATTATTTTCCTTGTTGGGAGAAATCTGCATATCATAGATTTTCTACAATATCTGTATTAATCTTATCGTAATAGTTAATTTTATTTATAGACTTTATTATCATTCTTATAGTAGTTGGTTATTTTATTAATATTAGTATCATTATCATATCGTGGGGGCTGAAGCTGAAATGAGTGCTCCATTAAATTTCTATTCCCTAATCACATTGATCCATTTCAGCTTTCACGATCATCCCCACAATGTATTTTTTTTGAGAAGATTCTGAGTGCTAGTTTATAATATATAATTAAATCTATATTTATTTACGTACATCAAAAAGACTGGCTTGTACAACATCCGGATATTTTTTTATATTTCAAATAATTGGTTTTGAAATACAAAATGCAGTGTTGCATAACAATTTCCTTTCTTAAAAAAAATTTACCAAATAAAGTATAATGCGTGCATCATATTTTTTTATATTTAAAAAATATATTTAATAAATGCAATATAAGCTATATTTATATTTTATCTACTAAAACAATATTTTATTAAGCATATATATCGAAATATAAATTTTACAGATATAACTAAAACTATTAAGCGTGTTTGAATAATAAATAAGATAAAAGTTATATTTATATTCTTCTAAAAATAATATTTTATTATGCATATATATATCGAAATATAATTTAAAACTATAAAATAGAAATAGAAACATAGAAATAAATAAAGAAATAAAAGCAGGGGTAGAAATAAAAATAGATTAAGAATTCTTTTATCCTAAGAGAAATGGGCACTTAAATAAGGAAATTTGGTTATCATAAAAATCTAGAATTCCAATTTTTCTTTTTTTTTACAAACACAGCCACTTCTTAATTATCTTGTAAACGCTAGTTTTTGTATTATCAATCATGATCAAAAACCAGATCTTCAAGTAACCAGATTATCAAATCAACGATCCTTATAGACAAATTAGTGATATAAAGATTAGAAACAAACCACTACCTCATCTCTCTAAAGATCACTACAAGATAATAATTAAACCTTTTATTAATAAAAATATTCACCAATACTTAATATTTAGAAAAATTATTCCTACATTAGATACCACAAATTTTTTATTAATTTTTAATATCAAAAAAATATTTGTTTAATTTTAATTTATATTTTATTTCGGTATCGGTATATATATATATCCAAATAAGTAAATATTTTAATTGTAATATAAAAATGGCGCAATTTTTGGCGCCGCAAATCAATCCTGTTTTTATTTTAAAAAAAAAATCATTGCATTTTGAAATTTGACTTGGCATTTGTCACACGTGTCGCCCAATTTTCCCAATTTGGATCCTCATATTATGCGGTTAAAATTAGAACGTTTATTTTATTTAAATTCATTCATAGTGTTATGATCAGATGATCATCAATCGATTGCACGTTTTAGATAAACACAAGGAAAACTTTTATAGTAATCATAGAATAAGGAGGCGAAGAATTAGTTCGGAATGGAAAGAAAGGGAACGAAGAGAATTTTAATCATATTGAAAGGATTTTTACCATAAGCTTAAAGGTTTTTTATTCGTAAAGAATAAAACGAGAAAATAAAATTAAAAAAAAAACGAGGAAATATCTATGTCTAAATAAATGTTCCGTTAAAAATTTACAAAATATGAAAAATGGCATTAAAAAAATTAAAAAAAAATAGGAAAAAGGAAAAAGGAAGAAAAAGAAACGAATGATCTATATTACAATTAAATAAATATTCTATTTAGATTTTCTGATTAAGAGGAAAAAATTCATATTTAATGTTTTCGTTGTCTTCTATAAGATTGAAATATTGTACCGGGTCAAAAAAAATATTATCTGTATCTGTATCTATAGGAACACTTAAAATTTCGTTGGGATTATAATCGTACGAACATTGTAAAGGTTGAAAATTTTGAGAAAAATCAAAACTTTCTATCGATTCATTAAATTCTTCTCCATTCGAAAATGAAAGAGTTGTTAAATCATGATCAATATAACTTTGATCAAATTGATTTGAAAATGGTGAATATTTAAGGAGATCAGAAGATGTAGGAGTAGAAATTTCTGATAAATAATTAATTTTGGAGGAATCCGAAGAACTAGAAAGTGGAGATCCAACTTCAGATTCCGCAGGTGAATAATCATTCAATTGAGAAGTAGGCCTTTTCAAATAATTTGTGGAGCTAAAAGTTGTAATATTAGCAGCACATTCGTGGGGAAAAACGTGCATTTTAAAAGTTTTTCTTTTCCTTGGTCTGAATTTATATTGGGGGTACAATTCATTGTGGATACTTTGAGCTTTTGATTGTAATTCGTCATAACGATCTTTCGCTTCTTTTGGTGCTTCTTTCCACAGTTGCTTTGATTGAATGCATAATTCGGGCATTGTGTACCTTAAACCAATTGCTCGTAATTCTAACATGTAACAGTTTTTCATCAAAAAATAACTGTTTGGAGGTCTAGGAGGATTTTTGGAAGCACGTAATTTACGTCTAGTGGACATTAATTGGATAACATCGTATTTTGGATTGTATACATTATTAATATCTAATTGTTTAGGTATTTCATCTCTGAATTTCTTTTGATCAGATTTTTTTGTGGTTACTTTAGTTTGGTTTGTTAAACTTTTAGTTTCCATTTTTTTTTTTTACTTTCACACGAAAATTATATTAAAATGAAAAGAAATATTTTATAAAATAAAGTAACAATTTTTTATAATAAAAACAATGTCAGTAAAAGGTTTATCTTATAAAAAATTGAAAATTTTGGGATGATTTCGCTAAAGAAAATAACTATATATATATAATCTATTTGCCTTAATTTATTAAGGATATTCTAATCTATGCGAAAAAAAATATATATTGGAATATCAGGATTATTATCAGCGACAATTTTTTGAAAAGGTCTTAACCTTCGAGTTTATATAGATTTTATAAAAGTGCCTTTTATTAAGAAGCTGTTGTACTTTATTTTTTAACTGATAGGATTCACTTTAATTGTATGGCGACCTTTTTCTTTGTTTTTTTTTCGATTCGGATGAAGATGGAGGCTGAATGAGTGCTTTATAAAGAATATTTACGATGCGATTTACTCATGACACAATTGTGAAGTAATCATATTCTATTAACTGTACAACTCACATCTCTACTTTGGACAATTGAAAGTTTTTCATGTTAATTAATATTATTAATATACAATATAAAATATTTTCAAAGTCGGCGAATCAAAAAACGTCTTCCACCCTAGAATAAATTCTCGTCGGATCAGAAATTAAATTGGCACGATTCAATAAATTAACAATAAACATAACAGATAATAATTAATCGAATTTTCTATTTAACATATATGGAATATTTATTATTGCGCGATTTAAAAATAGCTTCATATAATCGAATAACAATTGGAATAAAACGGTTTTAGGAATATTCTCGTAGAAATCCAAAAAAAGAAAATGTTGAGAATACGGAGTGTTTATTCCTGGAAGCCGAGTAAATCAGGTGAATCTAGAATTTTTAACTAAACCCAATTAAGAAAAATAAATTACGTGATCACATAAACAGAGATCATCTTTTTTCTATACAGAACAATTGTATATCAAAATGACTATTTGTACTACAATATTTAGTAAATTATGTATTCTATTTTAAGTCTTAGTAATTTACAATTACTAATAATATTATTGTAACATAATACAATTATAACCAAAGAAACTTCTCTCACGGAATTTTTTTGATACAAACATTCCTTCGAAATAATAAAATTGGGATCGGATTTTACAAGGCATTTCTTTCTTCTTTTGGTTTCTAGAACCTTTGTCAAGGAGTAACAGATCATTTTGTAATTATTCTATAATAACTGTCCTAATCAAAAAAAAAAAAAAAGATTTTCAAGTGTTCCATTTCTTTATTTTTTTTTTTAAATTCAAGTGCATAAATTCCTCTTAATTTTCTTTTAAAGCAATTCTATAAAACTTTTCTTGAAAAATGAATGAACCTATGTCACGTTATGTCGCTATGCATTGCGTTGGGAAAAATGTAAACAATATAAATATAGTTAATTTTTTTTTCTAGTTTATTATAAATAAAATTACAAATGCATATGCTTTATTAGTCGTCGCATAAATATTTTATAAAATCTGCTTTGTTTTTTCGTAACGTTCCTTCCACATAATTTAATTAAAATATAAATTACAAAAACTTTACCTTATTTTTTTTCAACATATATTATTAACCTTTCCAAATATGTGNTCCTTCGAAATAATAAAATTGGGATCGGATTTTACAAGGCATTTCTTTCTTCTTTTGGTTTCTAGAACCTTTGTCAAGGAGTAACAGATCATTTTGTAATTATTCTATAATAACTGTCCTAATCAAAAAAAAAAAAAAAGATTTTCAAGTGTTCCATTTCTTTATTTTTTTTTTTAAATTCAAGTGCATAAATTCCTCTTAATTTTCTTTTAAAGCAATTCTATAAAACTTTTCTTGAAAAATGAATGAACCTATGTCACGTTATGTCGCTATGCATTGCGTTGGGAAAAATGTAAACAATATAAATATAGTTAATTTTTTTTTCTAGTTTATTATAAATAAAATTACAAATGCATATGCTTTATTAGTCGTCGCATAAATATTTTATAAAATCTGCTTTGTTTTTTCGTAACGTTCCTTCCACATAATTTAATTAAAATATAAATTACAAAAACTTTACCTTATTTTTTTTCAACATATATTATTAACCTTTCCAAATATGTGTTGATACAAGAAGTTTTCTTTTGTTACAAGTTGATCTTTTAATATTATTTAAAATTTCTAATTTCACCTTGTGGATCTTATATTATCCCTATTGAAAGAAATAATGGAAGCAATGCAAATATTCGTAGTATATATATATATATAACTAAAAGAATAAAATATGTACGACCATTATCGGATGTATCAGATGCGTTAAATTGTTTCATCATCAAAGTAATTAAGTAAAATAAAAATAAAATGAATTAGTTTAATAAAGTAATTATGCAAATCGGTAAATAAATTAATTGAAACCATCTTCCATTCTATTGATGTTCTAGAACATTTTCTAAAGTATTTAAATTAATAATAAAAAATAAAAAATCTAACCATAAAATAATATAGGTAGAAATTGAAGTTTTTATCTAAAATTCGATTTT
The DNA here is from genome assembly GCA_003547095.1 of Diversispora epigaea. Classification (NCBI taxonomy): domain Eukaryota; kingdom Fungi; phylum Glomeromycota; class Glomeromycetes; order Diversisporales; family Diversisporaceae; genus Diversispora; species Diversispora epigaea. The sequence goes on from PQFF01000202.1 coordinate 538,648, forward strand.
TATTTTATTTTCAAAATTTAATTCAATTCAATTTATTTTATTTTTATTTTATTTTATTTTATTTTTATTTTATTTTATTTTATTTTATTTTTATTTTATTTTATTTTTATTTTATTTTATTTTTATTTTATTTTATTTTATTTTATTTTATTTTTATTTTATTTTATTTTATTTTATTTTTATTTTATTTTATTTTTTTTATTTTATTTTATTTTATTTTAATTTTATTTATTTTATTTTTATTTTATTTTATTTTATTTTTATTTTATTTTATTTTATTTTATTTTTATTTTATTTATTTTATTTCCGATTTAAATTTGTGAAAGAAATAAATTAAAAAGAAACAAACTTTTTCCAGAGGATTTTTCCTAATTATCAATGCTTTCATTCAAAAATTTAAATAAAATAAAATATCTTTATAAAAACAAAAGAGTTTATTGATGCTTTCAACATCTAATTGCGAATTCCCATATATTATATTATTACAAATAAAATTAGAATTGTTTGAATTATTTCTTTATTATCTAAAATAAAGATAAAATTAGAAAAATAATAGAAATTATAAATCTTGATTTTAAAATCGTAAATTTGTATATCAATATCTTAATTACCTTGCTTATGAGATGTTCTGAAATGTAATAAAAAAAAAATTGTAATGTTAACAAAAGATTGATCACTATTAGGATCTAAAGTTTTGTTTAAAGATTTATTTATTGAAATAAAAAATATTTAGAACCAATTTTCTTATAAAAATCTAAGATCGTATTTCCTCTATTTTAAGATTTTTTATTATATTTTTTCGAAATTAGATCAAATTATCGTTTTTAGCTTAAGTAAATATTTTAAGATTTTATAAAGAAAGATAATTTTTTTTATAATCCCAACAAAAAATTATTAAAAATATAAATGTAAATATACTTTTCTAATGATTTCCGACTTTACATATCTGTGTTTTTTCGTAATAAATACTCTTTCTAAATTAAAGTTTTCCGACCCGACTTAGAGACAGGAATATTTTTATTTGATATTTTAGGTATTATCTTTTAGAATATAAAATGATAAACATTTAAAAGGAAATCTTTTCAATATATTACTTCTTCTAATCCTTCATTAGAACTTGAGTTTTCGGGTGGAGAGTTCTTGTTTAGAACTATTTTTTTTCTGTTTAATTAACCCCTTATTTTTTTTTTTAGCTCTTTGATACAGTACATTAATGAGTTGAAATCGGCAACAATGAAAGAAAAAAGAAGAAAATAAAAGGGAGGGAAATTATAAATAGTATAGTCTATTTTGTTATATTCTTTTATATTGAAACTTTTTAAATACTTAAATATTATCACCAATCCTATTAATAGACTTTATACTTTAGTAACTCCGATTGTATAGTTATTACTTATTTGATTATTTAATTATATTTTAATAACAGCCAATAAATGTTTTAAAATGGCAGCAAAGAGATAAAATTTCTTGTTCTAAATATATAAAAATAACAATAATCAAAAAACTCCGTTCATAATCGCTAATTATATAAATAAAAATTGAATATTCGCTCACTATACTCAAACTTTTTATATTATAAATACTAAAAGATTCTTCTTAAAAATATTGGCGCATATTTTTATATTAACAGTATAATTTATGAAATGATGTAATTCAGCTCCAACCAAGATATGATCTAATGATCATTATGCATAAAGGAAACAATTAATTTTCTTAGTCTTTGGATACGATATTGTGGTTAAACTTTGTTTCATATTTTATGATTATTTTGGGTGATATCGTATGTTTTATGTTGTACTATCCCTTAAACGGTAAGCAATTCCGGGCAAATTTGCCCGCAAATTTTTCCTTAAATATGTCACATAAAAATTAATGGAAATTTCAGTTTATGTGATGAAATTTTTATCATGAATAGCTGATCATTAATAGTAATAGTATGTGATCAAACTTAGAACTTTCGAACTATCATAAAAAGTCACATGATCTTCGCGTTTGAAAATTGACTATTTTTTAATAAAGTACCGATTTTACAAAAATTTACTCTTTATCTTTAAACATCTTCTTGAAAATTGATCGGAGCTGGTTAAAATAATAATAGAAAATATAGAATTAATTATGATAAAAAATAGTTACTATTATGAATTTTGGGATTATGAAGTAGAATTTCAACTTTAAATAAGAGCCAAATAAATAATATTTTATTTTTAAATTTGTAAAATTTGTTTTTACTAATTAACATCAAAAACATTACTAAGCAACTTCAAAGTTGAGAATGAATCACATCTACCACAAAATTCTCACGCCCATTACTTTAAAATTAACCGAATAATAAATTTTTGAAATTTATACAATAATTTTTTGAAATTTTAAAATATAAACAGTTATTATTTAGTTAAATTTAAAGTAATGGACATGAAAATTTATGGTGAATGTGATTCATTCTAAACTTTGAGGTTACTTAGTAATATTTTTGATATTTAATTAGACTTATATATGTAGCAATTATTTTTAAAATTTTTTTAAAAAAAATTCAACAAAAGTATTTTATTTTTTATTTTTTTTTTGTACATATGATATTTTTATTAAATTTTAAAATTTTAAATAAAAATATATAATCATTGTCTATAAAAATTACAAAAATGATTGGTCAATATTTAAAGAAATTATTAAAGGATTTACATTAATTTTTATAAAATGCGGGCAAATTTGCCCGCAAAACCGTTTAAGGGATAACAATAACATCGTCATTAATTGGTTTATATTAACTATCTTTAAAATATTACAAATATTATAAAATCGATTTACGAAAATGACGGGCAGTATTGACAAGAATGGAATAAATATAAATTTTCTTTTTTTTTGATTCAACAAATAACATGTTAACCATATTCTTAAACACAATAGATTTTCTTAGAAGCGTTGCTAGATGTTCTCATCGCTCGTTTTTCGTTCTCGAATTAGATAATGATTTACAAAAAAATTTAGGAAAGAAACGATCACTTGATCTTGGATTTAATGATAGTAAGTATGTAAGTATAGTGCAAATATCCGGTTGTGCAAAAACTATTCTCAAAAAACTATAATTTAGCTGTTTAAATTTGTACTTAATTTACCTATAAGAAATTTTGAATAATAAATTGTCATACAATAATTGCATAAATTAATATCTAATTGTTTTTCCTTTTTTTTTATTTAACTCTATTTACAAATTTACAAAAAGAAAAATGTCTTTAAAATTCTTTGACAAATTATCTCAAAATCTTATTGAACTTCTTAATGACAAAGATGATTATAATGTAATAATTGAAGTTGAGAATAAGAAAAAATCGTTTACGGCACATTCCAACGTATTGAAATTCCGTTCATCTTATTTCCGAAGAGAATTAGAAAATATTCAGACAAATGAAAATAATGTTAAAATAATTATCAAGTCAAACATTTCTGCTCAAATTTTTAATTTTATTCTTCAGTAAGTTGTCATCAAAATAATATAAATACTATTGCATATATTGAAAATTTATTATTATTATTTATTATTATTATTATTTATTATCTTTTAGATACATCTATGGAGGAATTGTTGATTTAGAAAATTGTGAAACTAGATTTATTTATGATTTAATGTTAGCTGCTGGTGAATTTGAACTTGAAGAATTAACTAACAAATTAGAAACTCTTCTTATTGAAACTAAAGGCTCCTGGTTGAGGACACATTTTTCCTTTATTTATCGTTTTATTTTTAGTAGAACCAATTTTAAAAAATTAAAAATTTTTGTAATGATATTATTGTAAAGTATCCAAACCTTATTTTTGAGGCCGATGATTTTAAATCTCTCGAAGAATCTGCATTATTATCTCTTCTCAAACGAGATGATTTGCAAATCGAAGAAGTTAAAATTTGGGATTATGTTATCAAGTGGGGAATTGCCCAGACTTCTACTCTCCCTAAAAATCTTGAAGATTGGACCAAGGAAAATTTTCTTGCGTTAAAAACTACTCTACGACAATGTTTACCGCATATTCGTTATTTTCATCTTTCAGGTATCGAAGTCTTTGATAAAATTGAACCATATAAAAAGATTCTCGATAAACAACTTTGGAAAGATATAAATCAGTACATAGTAGCTCCTGAACAACCAGTAAAATCCATTATTTTACCACCAAGATCAGTTTTGGTTACAGAATTACCTCCTCGTGCAAAAGAATCAAAAGAATCTTTTTCGACCATCATTTCTGAAGAACATGCAGCAGAAATTTCTACATGGATTGACCGTAAGACAACTGCATATACTTTAACAGATATTCCATATAAATTTGAATTAATCCTACGTGGAACTCGAGATGGATTTACACCACAAACATTTTGGAATATCTGCCATGGTCACGCTTGTACGGTTGTTTTATTAAAAGTTAAGGGAACAGATGAAATTGTTGGAGGTTATAATCCTTTAGCATATGATAAAAATACTATTGGCAAATGGACGGAAACAAAAGATAGTTTTATTTTCTCATTAAAAATGGTAATATTCAAAATTCAAATCTTAGCAGAGTAAAGCAACCCGAATATGCAATTTATTATGTACCCAAAAATATTCAACATTATTGTGGACTACAGTTTGGTGGTGATTTTTGCATGTCTAGTAATAAATCTAATTTCACTTTAGATGATTGTTGTTTCTGTAGAATTAATAGTCATTCGTATGAAAAACTTTTAAGATCATCCTCATCAGAATTCTTCTCAATCACAGATTATGAAGTATTTAAGATTGTTAAGAAAACTATTTAAAAGTTATATACGTTAGGAAAATAATAAAATATATTTTATATTTTATATTTTTTATTATTAAATGTGTATTAATATTTATATGTATCAATATTTATTATTTGAACTTAGCTTATATTTATCAATTTATGATTTTTTTTAGATCTTTTACTTTAACTAAATTATTAAATTGAATTTTCTATTTTTATTCGAAGATATAGTATTATTAAATTATATCGGTTTTATAACAAAAATTGAACTATAGTTTTTAGAAAAAAAATACTTTCAAATTAAAGTTATTTATTGCATTATTTATTGTAATATTTAGATGGGATCTCTGTCGGAATCATGATTCTTGAGTGCATAAAATTGTACAATAAATAATAAATATCTGAAATGTACAATTTAAAAAAAACCACATTTTAATTAAATACAAAAAAAAAAATTAAATGCCATGCCATTAAAACTACCTGGTCATCCGGACAAAGCACAAATCAAGAGCCAATAATATCATAAACAGAGCAATAAAAATGAAATCAGAAAAATAAAAAAAGAAAGATTACTAATATGAAATTTCAAGAGAAATAAAATGAAATACAATAATTGTTGAATATCTCAGCTATAGATAGAGAAAAAGAAATCCTAATTATATATATAAGAAAAATTTATTGGTATTCTTAACTTACTATTTATACTACTAACTAATGTATATTATTTGAATTTACTTTGAATGAATTTGGTGAATATTAAAATAAACTGATTAATTTGGTTGGTTAGTTGATAAGTTTAAGACTTTCCATTTAAAATTTTTTTAACAAAAACGATATTCATTTTATCATAATCATCATTCTTCAAAAATTTTCGAAAGATGATGATTATCTAATTAAGTCACCTTTATCTAATTTACAATGTAAAGAATAATAAATCAACAGAATTCATATTCCTCTTCTTTATTACCTATGTCATCGTTGTCGCCGTCATAGTCGTCGACGTCGTCGCCATTATAATTAACTTCGGTTTTCACCATCGACATAGAAAATGTTGATGACCAAAAACTCCGGGACCCACGCCTTTAACACGACCTTGTGCAATCTATTGAATGACGATTATAATGACATCAACTTTATCCAATGATGAATAGATTATCAATATTAAACGGCAATAAGCAACGTGTATCCAATAAAATTACAAACAACCAAACAAACGCAAATATATTCGTTTGTATCCCGAAATTTGGTAAAACTTTACTACAAGATAAATATATTTTATTTCCTATTTAACTTTTTTTATTTTATTTTTTAAAGAAATTAAAATGTTTATTGTTAAGATATTTATTCATACTTAGCAAAATATATTAAAATAGTCAATTGAATGAGAGGAGGAGATTTAACAAAGGTCTCGTACCAAAGTATTAATAGGTATTGTGAAAGGTAAAGTTATTAATGTCACAAGTATATTAATGGTCAAAATTCCAGGTCACTTGAATTTACTCATCTCTTAGTTATTACAACCAGTGTTACTCAAGGCTCTTCCCTGTACATACCTGTTTACGTTAAATGGATATAAAAATTGGAATAATATAAAAGAGATACAAAGATTAAGAACAAGAGCATAACCTCTACCTATTACTACAAAATAGTAATAAATTTCTTAATCAATAAACAATTAAACAAACATTAACTGATCATAAGTAACACAAACTCTAGCCTTTAACTTTGGTTATTTTTTTAATATAATAATTATGTACCAAAATCATTTGAAACTATTATAATGCATGAATATTTTAGCGCAGAAAGTCTAAAATTTTTTTAAACGGTGGTGACTTAGGAGATTACCAGAATATTTATTATCACCATTCAAATTTGTAATATTCTGTTTCTGATAAATTTAAATTCCTTTTATACATTTTTGTAGATTCAAAAATTGCTTGATCTGAATTTGGATTATCACTCGGTTCAAGAATTGTAACTTTAGAAGAAGGACCTTGGCAACTATGTTCAAATTCTGTTAGTATTTTTTTTTATTGTTTCAGCATCAAAATCTTGATTATATGTTATTTCTCCTTCATTTGTTTTTTGAAAATTTAATAACTGTTCCAATTTTTTGAAAATTGTTTAAAGCTTCTTGGGTAGTAAAATTTATACCAAATATTTGCATATTTTCTTCTAAATTAATAACTTTTTCTTGTTGTATTATTAAATTCTCAGGAATTTTTGATTGAAAAATCATTCTTAACGTGGCATAGGAACTTCCTTGGGTAGTATCATAAATATTTCCAAAAGAAAATGTCTTTTGCTTGAAATCTATATTGTCAATAACACCAAGATTCCATATATTTGTTTCTTTATGTAGATTTTGAGTAGGATCAACTTGATTCATTTTTTTTTTCTCTTGATTTCGCTCATGGCGTTCAGAATGTCCAATTACATTCAATGTTGTAAAAAGGTGATGAAGAGATGATATTAATTTGGGTTTACATACTAAACTACTTAACATATTAGTTAACCAAATATTACATGAAGGAAAAGTTATTTCAATAAGAACGGAAACAAAAAAAGTAACTATTTTTATAATCTTATTTTCTAATAAAGTTTTTTCAGGTTGTTTTCGATGCTTTTTTTGTCTATTACTAACAGCAAGTTTTTTGTTAAAAATTTCTATAAATATTTTCCGAAAAAATTTAGTAATGAAATTTGGAAATGCTTGATAATATTCAAAAAGTGATTTTGGTAATTTTAATGAATCTTTTTTTGCAATTATTTCTTTATGGGATTTCCAAAGTTTAATTCCAAATTTTTGTCCCAAACTTTTAATGTTTTCTTCTATTTGAATTTCTTTATTTACAAAATTATTGGAAAAAAGAATTTGTATAATAAAAAGACTTGGTGTTTTATTATGATTTTTTTTTAAATTATTAGAAGCTTGAAAAGAAGTATAATTTGATAATGTAATTTTTATTATAGATGTGGGAATAAAAGGAATAAGAGCTTCTATTATAGAATTTAAAATTTCTTTTTTTTTTAATTCATCATTTGTATTAGAAATTCCAATAAGCCAATTTGCAATACATTTTATACCTTCCATAATATCTTGTTTATGTAATCCATCGTGAATACAATTTGATTGGTGGCCTCTACCTGTACATACATGAATATGTCCACCCAATCGTTCATAACAAATACATCTTGGCTGTTCAATTTCATTAAAAACACACTTACAAAGTGTTACAGAAGTTGTAGAAAATTCCTTTAATACATTACAGCGTACTAATCCATTGCAAGGTATTTGTATATTTCGTCCATTAATTAACCAAGAATGGTTATTACACCCTTTTCCACAGCTAAAAAAAGTTATATCTTTTTTACAACTTAAATATCTTCGATGTTGAATTATTGCTTCATTGAATTTTTTTAATTTTTTGTCTTTGGAATTATGAATTTGATTTTGATCATATAAAAAATGTAAATTACAAACTCCTAAGTTGGTATAATTTTTTTTTGAACTTCCTCATGATCTATTTGCCATGTTCCATATAAATTTCTTATTTTTCTAAGTTTATAAACAGCGCCACATCTTTTAATTGTGCCTTGAATATATCAATAATTACACAAGGTGTTAACGCAGAAGATTCTTGTATNTTGTAATACATTTTATACCTTCCATAATATCTTGTTTATGTAATCCATCGTGAATACAATTTGATTGGTGGCCTCTACCTGTACATACATGAATATGTCCACCCAATCGTTCATAACAAATACATCTTGGCTGTTCAATTTCATTAAAAACACACTTACAAAGTGTTACAGAAGTTGTAGAAAATTCCTTTAATACATTACAGCGTACTAATCCATTGCAAGGTATTTGTATATTTCGTCCATTAATTAACCAAGAATGGTTATTACACCCTTTTCCACAGCTAAAAAAAGTTATATCTTTTTTACAACTTAAATATCTTCGATGTTGAATTATTGCTTCATTGAATTTTTTTAATTTTTTGTCTTTGGAATTATGAATTTGATTTTGATCATATAAAAAATGTAAATTACAAACTCCTAAGTTGGTATAATTTTTTTTTGAACTTCCTCATGATCTATTTGCCATGTTCCATATAAATTTCTTATTTTTCTAAGTTTATAAACAGCGCCACATCTTTTAATTGTGCCTTGAATATATCAATAATTACACAAGGTGTTAACGCAGAAGATTCTTGTATAAATTCATTAAATTCATCATCCGGTATTAGTTCATCTAATTCTTTATTACATTTATTATTTGTATTTCGCTTGTCATCACCAATATTATCTTGTTCATCTTGATCTATTTCTACATCAATTTCGCTGTTATATTCTTCTAGATATGATTCTATATTATTATCATCATTATCTTTAATATTAGCCAAAAGATTATTTAGTATATCATTATTAAATTTAAAAGTATTATTCACTTCATTGTCACTGTCTTCTGAACTTTCACTGCTTCATTATTTTCATTCAAGTCAAATTCTTGAAATCGAAATGTACATTTGTCATTACTAAAATTCGACATTGTTAAAAAATGCTACAACTTTGAACTTCTGATTGAACGGAAAGAATATAAACTGCCCAGTAAAATAACACCTGAATAATATTTTTCTAGCTTAGTATACTAAGTTAAATAAAGTTTTGTAAAATGGAAAATCAGGATAATTTTTTATTTAAATTTTTGAATTTTAAATGATTTTAGGCCGGCATTATAAAATTGACCAGCATTAACAATAATTTGGCCAAAATTATGATTTAAAGATTAATGATTATCAATGAACAAACAAATTTTGTGCAATTTTAATTTATTGATTTGTAATGTACAACTAATGATAATGATGTACCTAAAATTTCAACTATTATATCATAGTAAAAAAAATTAGTCCTCAAATTTTGTGACATTTCCTGTGACTGATAATATAATAATAATATAACAAAACGTGCACTTTTTTTAGGGTATATATTTTACTATAAAATTATTGTTATAAATACTATATCTTATTGTAAATTAAATAAAATTAATTTTATTTTTATCATGAAAATTCAAAATTCACTAATTTTTTAAAAAATAATTGTACATTTATTATATTTTATTTTTTTTATTGAGAGCAATAAAAATATTATTATTTTTGATGTATTGTCCATTTATGCATTAATTATAAAAGTCAAAAAAAAATTAACTCATCAATTTTCAATTTATTTTTGCACAATTTATAAACTTATAAGCACAATAATAAATAATTATGACTATTTTGATTTTTGGAATATCAAAACAATAGTAATTTGTTTTAAATGATTACATACTGGTCTGTTTTAATTTAAATAAAAGCTATACTCTATAATTCCAGTGATCAAATGAAACAAAAAAGATATAAAATATAATAAAATAAATAAATAAATAATTTTAGAAAAAATATCAAAGTTGTATAATAAATTCCCTCAAAGATTAATTTTCTTGAATTTTATTTTCTTCAACTTCTTCAACTACACAAAATTTAAATATTGTTAATTTATTTAAGTATATTAAACAAATAATTCAAAAAATATAATATTCACTTATATTATTTATTGTTAAAAAATATATGTACTTACTATGTGTTTCAAATTTTTTTGATTTTACAAAAGGCAAATGTCTACTTGTATATATTGCTTCTGGATGCATTTCATTTGGATCATATTGAATAGAATTCTTGTTTGATTTAATTGCATCATTAATTTGTTTGTTTACTTGTTTTCTTATTTCATTATCACCAGAAATATATTTCTCAAGTTGAGATTTCAATTCTTCAGCAGTTGGACGATTGAGAGGTTCAAAATTCCAACATTTTTCCATTATTTCTTTGAGAAATTGAGGAATTTCACACTTAATTTCAGGTTTAAGCCCTTCACAAATACCCATTGCAAGATTTTCATTATGTGGAATATTATAATATGGTGGGTAACTAGTTAGAACTTCTAACATAACCATACCAAAAGAATAAATGTCAGATGCTTGAGTGTATTCTCCTCTACTTAATGTCTCAGGTGCCATGTATGGAATTACACCATAAATATTTTCTGGATTATTTTCTGTAACTGGTTTGCATAGTCCAAAATCAGTAATATAACTTAGAGTTAAAGTTTGATTAACTATATTACCAGAATGGAAATTTTTATGCATTAAGCNTTAATTTATATTTAATTTATATTTGAAATATAATGTTAGTATGGTAAAATTTTAATAATATGAAATATTTACCTCTTGCAAGAAATCAATGTTATCTGTGAGATTACTAAGACTTTTCAAGCAAACATTTTGTTTACCATGCCTATTCCAAACAACTTGTTTACCAAATTCATGCCATTTTTTTTTTTATGAGAATAAATAAATCCGTCAAGCCAATTTGCTGTATATGCTGTACCAAAACCCCCTTTAGCAAGGTATGTTACATTTTCAAGTCTTCCAAATGGAATCCATTCAATAATTTCTTGATATTTATTTGCATTTAATTGCATTTGTTGAATAAGTTCATCAATTTCTCTATCTTCACTTGTCCATTTACCAAATTCATTTTGAAATCGTTTAGCATTACATGAATGGCACCAACTTCTTTCAATATTATTTTGACAATTACTACATTTTCCAGGATTACTAAAAATATTATTGATAATTGATTAAAGAATTATTATTTGATGTTGAATTAAATTAATTAAATTGAAACATTGATTTCAATAATTATGAATCTAAATACTCACGGGCTATTTATATTGATTAGTTTATGATAATTGATTAGAGAATTGTTATATGATATTGAATTAAATTAATTAAATTGAAACATTGATTTCAATAATTATGAATCTAAATACTCACTCGCTGTAATATAATTTATATTGATTAGTTTATGATAATTGATTAGAGAATTGTTATATGATATTGAATTAAATTAATTAAATTGAAACATTGATTTCAATAATTATGAATTTAAATACTCACTAACTATTTATATTGATTAGTTTATGATAATTGATTAGAGAATTGTTATATGATATTGAATTAAATTAATTAAATTGAAACATTCATTGATTTCAATAATTATGAATCTAAATACTCACTAACTATTAGTTTATGATAATTGATTAGAGAATCGATATTGAATTAAATTAATTAAATTGAAACATTAATTTCAATAATTATGAATCTAAATACTCACTAACTATTAGTTTATGATAATTGATTAGAGAATTGTTATATGATATTGAATTAAATTAATTAAATTGAAACATTGATTTCAATAATTATGAATCTAAATACTCACAGACTATTTATATTGATTAGTTTATGATAATAGATTAGAGAATTGTTATACGATATTGGATTAAATTAATTAAATTGAAACATTGATTTCAATAATTATGAATCTAAATACTCACCCACTGTAATATAATTTATATTGATTAGTTTATAATTAGAGAATTTTTATATGATATTGAATTAAATTAATTAAATTGAAACATTGATTTCAATAATAATGAATCTAAATACTCACGGACTATTTATATTGATTAGTTTATGATAATTGATTAGAGAATTGTTATATGATATTGAATTAAATTAATTAAATTGAAACATTGATTTCAATAATTATGAATATAAATACTCACTCGCTGTAATATAATTTATATTGATTAGTTTATGATAATTGATTAGAGAATTGTTATATGATATTGAATTAAATTAATTAAATTGAAACATTGATTTCGATAATTATGAATCTAAATACTCACGGACTATTTATATTGATTAGTTTATGATAATTGATTAGAGAATTGTTATATGATATTGAATTAAATTAATTAAATTGAAACATTGATTTTAATAATTATGAATCTAAATACTCACTGACTATTAGTTTATGATAATTGATTAGAGAATTGTTATATGATATTGAATTAGATTTCAATAATTATGAATCTAAATACTCACAGACTATTTATATTGATTAGTTTATGATAATAGATTAGAGAATTGTTATATGATATTGAATTAAATTAATTAAATTGAAACATTGATTTCAATAATTATGAATCTAAATACTTACTAACTATAATATAATTTATATTGATTAGTTTATGATAATTGATTAGAGAATTGTTATATGATATTGAATTAGATTTCAATAATTATGAATCTAAATACTCACTGACTATTAGTTTATGATAATTGATTAGAGAATTGTTATATGATATTGAATTAAATTAATTAAATTGAAACATTGATTTCAATAATTATGAATCTAAATACTCACTAACTATTAGTTTATGATAATTGATTAGAGAATTGTTATATGATATTGAATTAAATTAATTAAATTGAAACATTGATTTCAATAATTATGAATCTAAATACTCACTAACTATTAGTTTATGATAATTGATTAGAGAATTATTATATGATATTGAATTAAATTAATTAAATTGAAACATTGATTTCAATAATTATGAATCTAAATACTCACTGACTATTTATATTGATTAGTTTATGATAATAGATTAGAGAATTGTTATATGATATTGAATTAAATTAATTAAATTGAAACATTGATTTCAATAATTATGAATCTAAATACTCACTCGCTGTAATATAATTTATATTGATTAGTTTATGATAATTGATTAGAGAATTGTTATATGATATTGAATTAAATTAATTAGATTGAAACATTGATTTCAATAATTATGAATCTAAATACTCACGGACTATTTGTATTGATTAGTTTATGATAATTGATTAGAGAATTGTTATATGATATTGAATTAAATTAATTAAATTGAAACATTGATTTCAATAATTATGAATCTAAATACTCACTAACTATTAGTTTATGATAATTGATTAGAGAATTGTTATATGATATTGAATTAGATTTCAATAATTATGAATCTAAATACTCACTCGCTGTAATATAATTTATATTGATTAGTTTATGATAATTGATTAGAGAATTGTTATATGATATTGAATTAAATTAATTAAATTGAAACATTGATTTCAACAATTATGAATCTAAATACTCACTTGCTGTAATATAATTTGAATTAAATTAATTAAATTGAAACATTGATTTCAATAATTATGAATCTAAATACTCACTAACTATTAGTTTATGATAATTGATTAGAGAATTGTTATATGATATTGAATTAAATTAATTAAATTGAAACATTGATTTCAATAATTATGAATCTAAATACTCACTCCCTGTAATATAATTTATATTGATTAGTTTATGATAATTGATTAGAGAATTATTATATGATATTGAATTAAATTAATTAAATTATGAATCTAAATACTCACTCCCTATAATATAATTTATATTGATTAGTTTATGATAATTGATTAGAGAATTGTTATATGATATTGAATTAAATTAATTAAATTGAAACATTGATTTCAATAATTATGAATCTAAATACTCACGGACTATTTATATTGATTAGTTAGTTTATGATAATTGATTAGAGAATTGTTATACGATATTGAATTAAATTAATTAAATTGAAACATTGATTTCAATAATTATGAATCTAAATACTCACGGACTATTTATATTGATTAGTTTACGATAATTGATTAGGAATATAATTTTATATATCCAAATTATTATAGGTAATAAATTATAGTTGTAAAATAAGCTTATTGTAACAATATGCCTACTCTTCCCATTTTCCCGATTCTTCCAATTCATTTGTTTCTCCAATATCTTTCACTTCTTCCGTTTTTCTTGCTCCTTTCATTTCTTCTATTTCTTTAACTTCCATTTCTTCTAATTCTCCAGTATCATTTATTTCTTCAATTTTTTTCATTCCTTTCATTTTTTCTCTTCAATTTCTTTAAAATCTAAAAAAAAATATTGCCAACGGTCACATTATCAAATAAATTTAGTTTTGCATGCATTTGTACAACAATAATTTTGAGCTTGCTTTTATGACCCAAATCCGGATATCTTTTTTTGAAAAATAAAAAGCAATACTTCATAAACAATTTCTTTCTTAAAAAATTTGCCAAATAAAGTATTTATTTTATATATATATATACATATAAATTTATTTGATACAAATCTCAAAATATAAATTTAAAACTATTAAGTATATAATTATAATAAATAATTAGATAGTGGCGCGACCTGTGGTCGCGCTAAAACCAGGAACGGAGTGCTTTGAGGGTTCATTTAGTTGGTTGATGCAATTAATTCTCTGAGAATTTTTACTAAGTTGAGAAAGAATTTCCTTCGATCTAGAAGATCCAGGCAAGTTCTTGCGCTTGACGAAATAACTTGAAAGTTACTTTAGCAAGCGACGGCATAATGGATTGAAGGATTTGCAAGAAACAGAAATTAGTGCAATATAAAAATTTGATTTCTTTCTCGGTTCAGTAAGAAGGGAAAATATACTCTAAGGATCTGTCAGTGGGAATTTTTTACAATACGAATGTTAGTAGGGTTGAATTCTAGGAATCCTTTCTCAACTTAGTAAAGGAAAAAATAATTGAAGGGGGTGATTATGATCTGTCAGCGGAAATTAAGAACCGTCAGTGGGAATTTTTTACAATACGAACGTTAGTAGGGCTGAATTCGTTCATTCCAAAGAAGTTAGTGCAATATGAAAGTTGGTTCTTGTAAATATTACACCGCGAACGAACTGCACATTTCGTTACGTTACACCAATTTCTGTCTTTCGTAAATCCCTTGATCTAGGAAAATTTCATTATGCCAAGGACTACTTTCCACTTGCCAAAGTTATTTTAGGTTACTTCGTCAAGAAGTTGGCATAAAAGTTTCGTCAAGATGTTAATCTAACGTTAAAGAGCCGTTTCGTTACGTTACGCCAAATTCTGTTTTTCACATACACATGACGTTTATACGCATGTGTGAAAAATATGCAGGACACGACAAATACGATCATGCCGACCAATCACGTTCAAGATTTTGCGGACGAACAACACTTCGTGATTTCATCACTCCGTTCCTGGTACCGTTCCTGGTATAATAGTTTGGAGATTTTTTCATGAAAATCGCTCCATTTCGGGAAAAATAGGAAATGATTTTCATGTTCTAGAAAAATGATCGATCTTTGCATTTTTGAAAGTAAAAAATAATTATTTTTTTTTATTTAGATAAAAGGATCCATAATCATAGTGTCAAGTTGCTGCATCAAGCCTAAAAGTTATGAGATGCACTTTGCGGATGATCAATTTATTCCTTTGACAATCACATTTATTTTGATAGCCCTTTCTAAAAAAAGCTTCGATCAATTTTGTTTCTTTGATGATCACTATTAAAATAAATTTTTTTATTTTTGATAAATAACTAATATAGAAATATTGTAGATTAAAAACACAAAAATGGATCGATGATCTGATTTTACCTTCGTACACTAAATATAGAGTATGAAATTATTGTTTGGATTAGTTTGTAATTAAGATTTTTTTTATTAAATATTTATTAAATATTACGAATAATTGGTGCGTTTTATAGAAAATTTTTAATTTTAGTCGACTAAGCCAACTAATCTTAATTTATTTATACATCTTCACCAGAAACATCTTTTTGGTATGATATATAAATTTTTTCATTGGTAATTCTTCAGACACTAGCTAACGATATATTTAATATAGATGTAACAAATACACGTCGAGTATATTTGGTTTCCAAATTCGAAAGTCTTAACGTTATTGTTCATGCATTGTTCGAGGGCTTTATCATCATCCTTGATTTCCTCAAACTCAAGAAAAAATATATTATATAACCGAAATTTCAGCTGGGGTCCTCGGCCAAAAATAGTCTTTGGAAAAAATGCTGAGAAAAAATAAGGTATATATACCCCGATTGAATTTCCTTATACCTCCCCATTGACCTTGTATTTAAGGAGCTCATCTAACGTTTTATATGACGAGAAACCATGTATTATTTGCTCTTTGAGATTCTCAATAGATTTTCAAGTCTTGTCACAGAGGACAACTTTTAGTCCATAACTACGCTACGAAAGTCATTCTTAGTTAACTCGAGAAAGTCGAAGCTGGAGATTCTCTCATTGCGGAATATTTTGAAATCTGACATAATGAGATCTAAATCCTCCGTCTTGTATATTTTAATAACATCCGCCATCGTTGAGTTGGCCTTTCTTCTGTTATTAAAGTAGGAGAAGGTGAAGTGAAGACTTGTTTTCGTTTTATATTGGTATATGGCGTTGAAATCTGGTTTTATGCACTGCGTCGTATGTAGCAAGATAGAAAAATGTAATTTTTCTTGTCTCCGTTTATGGTCAGAAGATGAAATATGCATAGATTTCGGTGATTACGGAGATTATGGAGATTTCAAAGCCCTATAACCTGTTAACAAAACTAATAAAAATTTTCATGCTATTCTCTGTTATTGCCTCTTCGAGTTTTGTTTACATGTATTCTTATTACAAAAGCAAAGAAGTTTTCCCAGGCAAAAAATAATCGATCCAAAAATTGGATTGTCCTAAGATATGTTTTGTGCTACAGACCCATATACAGTTATTCCAGTATCTTCGAGAATTGGTTAAGATTAAAACTTCATTATATACTATGAAAACGATAATTACCTAATAAGACTATTACTAAGCAGAGAAACGTGATCAAGAACTGTAAGTTTATCGAGTTTATCGTTAATATCTTTAATATATATATATAGATGTATACTCAAACTTAGTCACTAAATTTTCTTATTTTATTATAGCTAATTTGGCTTGTACTCTTCTAGTCACCCATTGCACCTACCAATCCCTCAAAATTCTGCAAAATTTCGCAGATTATCAACTCTCCCACAATACTCGCCTTTAGAACAAAGAATTAATTATAGCCCAAAGGAGTTTCTTCACGAATACAAAAGAAAATCGGGAGAATATGAGGGTAACGTTTTTCTATAATTCCAAACAAATTTTGATAAAATAATTAACACATTTGTATTTATAAAGAACATTGTTGAGCAACGAGTTTCAAGTGCTGAAAATAAATTCCTATACTTTATCGTTGCAGCGGGACAAAATCGTGGTACGATCAATGTCAACCTACACCTATGAAATAAATATATTACCAAGTATATATAGTGACATCCCTCGAAAAATCTGTATGGTGTTACGAATTTAATTCTCCCTATATATTCATTTTACTTTTTCTGTGAATTCATTGCTAATAAGTTTTCGCCATTAAATAAGACAGAATTTTGCAGATCATTTGTAATAATGTAATGAAGATTTTTTTTTTATGGGTCTCATTAGAAAGAATAATCGTACAGTTAAATAATTTAGTGGGAAGTGAGATCAAGTATTAATAAATAAATAGATTCGAGTAACAATTGCTTTGATACGAATAATTTTATTATTTATTGTGCAATCTATGAAATTGAGTAACAAGACCAACTTTGTGATAAATACAAATTGTCCTTTTCTGAATTATTTTAATATTTTTTCAGGCAAATATGAATTTGGAAACGGAACAATCCACGAAATTATTATTTTAGATAATTTTTTTACGAATAAAGATGATTTCATCTTTTCATTTTATATACACTGTCAGTACATCGTATATTTTGACTATTTTAATTTATATAAAATTGATTAGATTGAATTTANAATCGTACAGTTAAATAATTTAGTGGGAAGTGAGATCAAGTATTAATAAATAAATAGATTCGAGTAACAATTGCTTTGATACGAATAATTTTATTATTTATTGTGCAATCTATGAAATTGAGTAACAAGACCAACTTTGTGATAAATACAAATTGTCCTTTTCTGAATTATTTTAATATTTTTTCAGGCAAATATGAATTTGGAAACGGAACAATCCACGAAATTATTATTTTAGATAATTTTTTTACGAATAAAGATGATTTCATCTTTTCATTTTATATACACTGTCAGTACATCGTATATTTTGACTATTTTAATTTATATAAAATTGATTAGATTGAATATAAGATTAATTATATCACATTTTATTGTTTATTGTGTGTCTACATTATATTTGTTTATATTCCGTCACCAAAATATTGATATATTAATATAATTTTTAATTTTTATGTATTCTCGATAATAAAGAGAATTAGTGAAATAAATAAAAAATAATCTATAAAAATATTAATGATCCATAAAACGTTTGTACCATTGACGATTATCCAAATCATTAACTCACGACTTCGACTTAATTATTACACTTTACTCTCCCATCCGTGACGTTCAATTCAAACAACCTTTCCAATAATACTTTCTAATTTTTTCTAATTAATCAATTGTTATTATAAATATACTCCCTGAATAAATATTTTTATTATCGCAAAGTATTAAAATTCAACTTGCATAAATTATTTTTCATATTGGTACAAAAATAATTTATGTGATCAAGCAAGGACGCTATCTAAAAGTAATAATTAAATCAAAAGCCTTGGCAAAATCTAGATCCACAACCAACGATTCCAACATCTCCCAATTTAACAAAAATAAAAAATAAATGATCTTGATCTTTCTAACAAATTTTTTTTATTTGTTTCACAATCCATAAAAATAAAAATAAAAAAGATTTATTGAAAAGATCAAGATTGTTTATTTATTTTTTTAATGAGCTAGCATCTGATTTGAATAAAATAATTAAAAAATTAAATAAATAATCATGATTTATAAAAACAAAAAAATTACGAGATCATTTATTTATTTATTTTTTTGATAAATTTATTTTATTAACCATGATCTATAAATAAATAAAAAATCAAAAAAATTTATTGGAAAGATCAGATTATTCATTTATTTTTATAATTAAAATCACTAATTAAAAAAATAAATATATAAATGATCTTAATCTTTTCAATAAATTTTTTTTTATTTGTTTTATGCCAAAAATAAAGGAATGATCGATCTTTTCAATAAATTTTTTTTATTTGCTGCACAATAATCACCTTTTCACTTTTTGATGATTTAAAGTTAATTAAAAAAACTTTTCCAATGATTTTTTTTTTATTTAAGAAATTTATAATTATTATTTATTCACCATGTTTAATGTGAGATAAATAATCTTATATAAACCATTACAGTAATGAAGTATTAAAGTAAGATCGCCAACATGCATCAATTCAGGAATATTTGTGTACAAGATTTTTTTTTTTTTTAATATTAATAAATTTTATTAGTTGCGCAAAAAAAAATAAATGTTTTATTTGTTTATTGAATAAATAAATTATTAATTGATTAATTCAAAAAAATTTATTGAAAATTGTTAATGATCCAATATTCATTTATTTATTAACTGTGTAAAAAAAAAAATAATAAACATTTTATCTGTTCTGTTTATTGCATAAATTTAACTATCCAATTTAATTATGCAAAAAAAAATAAAAAGATTGTTAGCAATATTTCTACATGCCGTATTTATTTATTAATCGCGCAAAAAAAAAAAGTTTTATCTGTTTATTGTATAAATANTTTTTTTTTATTTAAGAAATTTATAATTATTATTTATTCACCATGTTTAATGTGAGATAAATAATCTTATATAAACCATTACAGTAATGAAGTATTAAAGTAAGATCGCCAACATGCATCAATTCAGGAATATTTGTGTACAAGATTTTTTTTTTTTTTAATATTAATAAATTTTATTAGTTGCGCAAAAAAAAATAAATGTTTTATTTGTTTATTGAATAAATAAATTATTAATTGATTAATTCAAAAAAATTTATTGAAAATTGTTAATGATCCAATATTCATTTATTTATTAACTGTGTAAAAAAAAAAATAATAAACATTTTATCTGTTCTGTTTATTGCATAAATTTAACTATCCAATTTAATTATGCAAAAAAAAATAAAAAGATTGTTAGCAATATTTCTACATGCCGTATTTATTTATTAATCGCGCAAAAAAAAAAAGTTTTATCTGTTTATTGTATAAATAAATTATTAATTAATTAATCTTAAAAAAAAATTTATCTAAATTGTTAGTGATCTAATATATTGCATTATTCATGCGGATAAGATCAATTTAATCTAATCAACTAATAATTTATTTATGCAATAAATAAATAAAACATTTATTTTTTTTTTCGCACAATTAAAAGAAATTCATCGAAAATTGTTAACAATCTAATTTTTATACAGCATATTTATTGTTTTATTAAAATAAAATTAGACAATTACTATTTACAAATACCAAAATTACATTAATTAATAATGAATTTTTAATGTAATTACTTTTTAATTTTTTACAAAAAAATTTTGACAATTTTCTAAAAAATTAATATGGAATTTAAATTTTTTAACCTTGTAATGTGGTTTTTTATAAGTCTATAAAAGTTGTTACATGTTCTATTTTTAAATTAAATAAATATATCAAAAAAATAAAATAAAATTTTTAAATTTAACTTTATTTTTTAATATTACAATATAATAAATTTATTTATGAAGATTTTCTTCGAAATTAATTACTTGTAGGCCAATATAATAACCCAATCATTGTTTTAATTAATTAATTTTTTTTTCAATTCATAACATATTAATTATAAATAAGATGTTTTATGTAATATTATTTGGTTTTTTTCAAAAAAAAATATACATTTTTTGTTAATTCCGAAATTAATTAATTTGTTTTTTAATAATTACAAAATTAATCAATCGTATATTATAGTTTGTAAGATGAATAAAATTATTAAAAAAATTCAAAAGATTAATACAAAATAAGATAAAAAAAAGATATAAATCACACTAAATATTAGTTGGATTAGAAAATAGAAAATTTAAAATCAACACTTGATTATATAATACTTTATTATATAATTGTAATTATATAAACAATTATTAACGTTAAAAATTCACATTTTGCAGAGAAATTTATCTTGTAATCGAAAATTGTCAATAAATTTATTTTTTTCGGATTGACAAAAATAACAATTAAAGTATGACAATTTCAAAAATAAAAGGTCAAAGGAATAAATTGATCATAACAAATAACTGTTAGCCTGCGACTTGGACCCTTTTACCAAAAAAAATCAAAACCGAAAATAACGATCCAATTTTTCAGTGTTAGAACATCAACCGCTTCAATTGCGTTGAAAAACTTCCGCCGTTCCATTTAAAATTTAGAATTTAATATAAATTATAACGGCAGCAATATTTGCCTTGACATGTCGTCATTCTTCTTCCATTTTGTATTTTTTTTCTCAAAATTATTCGAAAGATGTTAATTATCCAGTTAAGTCGACTTTGTCTAGTCTACAGTATAAAGAAATGATAAATCCGAAGAAATCATATTCATTTTTCATCGCCGTCATCGTCATCGTCGTCGCATTATGAAATTTTCACCGTCGATAGTTAAGTCATAGAGAAAGTGTAGACGACCAAAAATCTCAGGGCTCCCTTTAACTTGCCGTCTTGTAATTGATAAAAAAAAATCCGATGAAGTCGTTATGAATGACGATGATAACGATGGTGGTCGTTGTAGTCAGCTTTTGTCTCCTTTTACAAAAGATTTTATCCAACGACGAACTTAAATTGGAATTGTTTACTTTCAGTTGTTGAAATTAACAACAGTAATAAGCAACGTGTATCCGATAAAATTACAAATACGCAAATATAATAGTTTGTGATAAAAATTTTAAATATATTTTAACTTTTTTGTTCTTATTTTGGTATCTTTTATCATTTGTCACTTTGTTTTCCCATTTGGCACTTCATTTGTCCAATATTCCATTCGTTTCCCGAAGAAAAAAATTTTACATGTTTAATGTTTGGTTATACTTCAAAACTTTCTCGACAGGATAATCTGATGCAGCATTTTCGTATTAAAAAGGTCGATTTGGTTTGAAATCAGGTATTCGAAAATTACCACTACAGCAACATCAGCATTAACAGCAGCGGAAACAGCAAAAGTAGAAATAGACCAACGAAAACGTATTCGATATAATAACGTGACTACCATAATTAACATATCACTATTATCTCGCACTCCTATATTGAACTCCTACAACTGCACATCATATTATTAGAAGCGATATGTTAGTAGGATAAGTAAAAAAGTTTCACGAGTACAAAAATCATTATTATAATCCATGGATATATTACGCAGATAGTCTAAAAAATTTTTTCGAACGGTGGTGTGTCGTAAAGGAGGAGGAAACAATAAACTTTGGAGAAAGATTAATATTAATTAATCGCAATAAGTACAATGTACTTAGTACATATTTTATTTAGTATCTTAAATCGCACACAAATACCTTTATATCAAGAATTTCATTCATTTAATTACAAGAGGAAGAAAACATTATGTATTTGAACATATATATCATGTATGGGTTCTCAAGCTAGAACTTCACTTACTCAAAATGGAATTAATTTATCATCATCACCATCTCAAGCTACTTTTGATTATCCATCATTCACTCGTAAATTTGGGACTGATGTTTTAGCTTATTTTATTTCCATATATTTACTAAAAATTATTGGTTCAGATAAAGATAATAACTATAATAATAATGATAGTGGAGTCATCATCACCACCGAATCGAGAATTTTATTTCGTGAGATATGTAGATTAATATTAAATCGTTGTTCATCTTTGAATTATTTCAAATTGGATAAGATTTTCTAAAGGTCTAAATTATAATGATATAATTGGTTCAATTCTCAAGTTGCCTGATGCCCCGAAAGTATTTAAGAAATTAGAAAGTTTTACTTCTGCGGATGCTGAACTGATTTGTCCATTATATTGTTGCGGAACAAACTGGTAATCAGGTGAAATGTCACGAAGGATGATAAATTGTGACACCTAGATGAACATTCAGGTGATTTATCATCCTAGATGATATCGTCCGAAATGTTACGCTAAGGATGAAGCACAAAGATGATGGTTGAAGGATGAAGGATAAGGCACAAAGATAAAGGATGAAGGATGATGCATAAAGATGAAGGATAATGTAAACAAAAGAGAAGGTATAAATACGATTGATTTTGGTAGTAAGTTTTCAGAAGTCGAGAGTCAGTAGTTAGAAAAAGAAATAATTCAGATAAATTCGAAATAGTTTAGTAATTAATAATTAGATAGAAAAGTAAACTTCATCCAGAGACGGTAAAATAGCACACGCGCCATCGTAATATTTCTGTCGTTGAATGATACTTTACTTTTAAACTTTATATATTATATTCTAATAACTTATTCTTTGTGTCGTAATATTGCAAAATATTATTAAATATTGTTTGATACTGTATTAATTGCTTTTACTCCACCTTACTGTGCATTTAAGATTATTTCGAGTTATCGTGATATTATTTATTATAAATTTATTATTTGTTTCGAGATAGGCAAGTTTGAATCAACTGATTGCTTGACCTACTGGCAGATAGAGTATTATTATTGGGTTTGTGTGATGCAAACTGTGAGACTGATTTGAGAAATCGTTCGAAATACTCTGCACATTTGTGGCAATATGAATCATTAGCATTAATTTGTGAAAATATTTTAAATATGGAATTGAGATTTACTTCATATTCTCAAGTTCAATTATTAACAAAACTTATCAGTGTCCAGAAAATCTATCAATTTTTGGTTATTGTCTTATAAAATGTAATTCATTATTATAGGCTATCATCAATCAAAAAGAAACATTAAAGAATCTTCGTTTAAAATCTGTGGGTTTTTATGATTTCGAGGGAAATCATCACAAATTGGACAATTTATTTCACTTAAAAAACTTTACATTAAAAATTTTCTAAATTGGATTGTATTTTTTTTGCCTATTATTTATTCAATTAAGTATTCTCTTTCGATATATCTATTTTATGAGTATCCTCAAGAATTTATTATAAAAATTCTCGAAACGGAAAATACAAATTTAAAAAAAGTTCTTCTAGGTTTTTTTCCCACAATTTCATCAGATATTGTATAAATATTACTGAATTAACTTTCTAAATTTAAGTCTTGAGAAAGTAATGGCAATATTTAATAATAATTTTAATGAATTACGAAGATGCCAATAAATTATTATGCTAATAGCCGAAAATGTATCGAAATCATTTGAAACTATTGAAATTAGAATGGGGATATTTAGTGCTAATAGTTTAAGAAAGTTTTTTCAAGGATGGTGGCGTAAAGGAGGAAATAAAAAGATGATTGTAAAACGTCAAGTGCGACAGTTTACATTAAGTAATGAACATTTTAAAGTTATTAAAGAATATGGAGTTCAATTTGATATAGAAGCATAATATTCCAAATAATATTTCAAATGATATTTTTAATATAATACCAAATAAAAAAATATCTTTAGTTATGATATTTGAAAGTTGAGTTGTGTTTCATTGTATCATTTATTATTTTGTCATGTTGAATATAAGAATATTGAAAATATTAAAATATTATGTACTAAAAATCGACGGAATATGAAATATTTAGAGGATAACTGTCATAGTTCGTTCTACAAATAAGCGATAAATGCTTAAATAAAAAAATAAATCAGTGATTGAATTTAGCGTTATTTCATGACTATTCCTTTTGTAATTAAGTTCTCTCTAATTATATATGTTAAATAAATTACTTAATATTACAATCACAATCCTAATCACTTTAAAGTAAAATGTCAATTTTAATTTTAACGATAAACCCAATTACAAAACTATATCAAACAATACAATATTAATAAATTTTTATTCGTTAATATATAATCCATTTAATACATAGTATTTTTAACAAAATAATAAATGATACAATGAGATAAATAAATATTATTGCTAAATATGTTTTTAATTTGGTATTATATTTAAAATATTATTTGAAATATTATTCTTCTATATCAAATTGAACTCCATATTCTTCAATAACTTTAAGATGGTCGTCACTTAATGTAAATAGGTGCATTTGACGTTTTACAACCATCTTTTTATTTCTTCCTCCTTCTTTACAACACCACCCTTCAAAAAAAATTCTTAAACTATCAGCACTAAATAACCCCATTTTAATTTCAATAGTTTCAAGTGATTCTGGTACATTTTCGGCCATTTGACATAATAATTCATCAGCATCATCAAAACTCTCTACACAATCAAATGAAAATCTTCTTAGTTCATTAAAATTATTATTAAATATTGCTATTACTTGTTCAAGAGTTAAATTATGTAAAGTTAATTCGATAATATTTGTGCAATAATTTAAAAGATCTGAAAATGCATATGGAATACATTTATTTAAACAAATCTTTCTTAATTTTGTATTGGCTGTTTCGAAAATTTTTTGAATAAATTGTTGAGGATATATACTTAGTAATCGGTCCGAATGAAAATAATGAAAACTATTTAATTGAGTAAATGACGAAGCCAAAGATAGACAAACTGAAGAAAATAATCCGGAACAACTTTCCATATAAAGTTCTTGAAGCGAAGTAAATTGTCCAATTTGTGATGATTCCCCCCTGAAATCATAAAAACTTATTGATTTAAAACGAAGACTCTTTAATGTTTCTTTTTGACTAATGATAGCCCAAAATATTGAATTATAATCTAAAAAATATTTAGCGCCAATTGATAGATTTTCTAAACGGTTTTGAGCACAAATAAGTTCTGCTAATAATTGCACTTGAGAATATGAGAACAAGAACAAATCCATATTTAAAATATTATCACTAATTAATTTTAATGATTTATATAATGGAAAAATCAGTTCTTGGTTCTCTATAATCGAAGTAAAACTTTCTAATTCCTTAAATACTTTCGGGACACCAGATAACTTGAGAATTGAACCAAATAAATCTCTACTTTTTACAAAATCGTCTGAAAAATTTTCGAGAACACTTGTAATTTTAAAAGAATTTATCGAATTACAACGTTCCATTATTAATTTGAATATCTCACGAAATAATATTCTCGATTTGCCGATAGAGATTTCGTTCCTATTTTTATTATTTTTATTAACTCCAATAATTTTTTGTGAATTAATTTGTTGTGAATATATAGAAATAAAATAAACTAAATTATTAATTATAAATTTACGAGTGAATGATGGATAATCAAAAGTGGCTTGAGGTGGTGATGATGATAAATCAAATCTAAGTGAAGATCTAGCTTGAGTACCCATACACGATATATAGGTTCGAACACATAATGCATTCTTCCTCATCTTCTCATCATCATCACAACTATATTCGAGACCCAAAGCTAATTCCCAAAGTTTGGGTATAGTAACTTTACACCAAATTCGATTAACTAATGATGAAGAATGTAAATCTTGAGTTGATTGAACATTATTTATAATCATAATCAATACTTCTGTGGAAATTTTATTTGCCATTTTTTTTTTGTCTGAGAAATAGTGAAAAAATTTTAAAAAAAATAATTGTATCACACATTTATGATTTTAGTGAGGATTATTTTGGTAACAATTAAATCAGAGTAGTTACACACTTAATCATAAATAATCCATTGATACGTAATTAAGTGATTTTGACATATCAAATGAAAATCTTAAAATTATACTTGGTGTTACAAGAAATATTTATTTGTAAAAAACAAAAAAAGAGATCGTCGAAGGAACAAATTGATCAGTGCATCTCATAACTTTCAGGCTTGATGCAGCGACTTGGGACTATAGCTATGGACCCTTTTATCAAAAGCCGAAAACAATTTAATTTTTCAGTGTTAGAACATCAACCGCTTCAATTGCGTTGAAAAACTTCCGCCCTTCCATTTAAAATTTAAAATTTAATATAAATTATAACGGAAGCAATATTTGTCTTGTCATCGTCGCCATTCTTCTTCCATGTTATATTTCTCTTCTCGACATTATTTGAAAGATGTTAATTATCCAGTTAAGTCGATTTTGTCTAGTCTACAGTATAAAGAAATGATAAATCCGAAGAATTCATATTCATTTTTCATCGCCGTCATCGTCATGGTCATCGTCGTCAACCGCTGTCGATAGTTAAGTCATAGAGAAGTGTAGGCGACCAAAAATCCCAGGGCTCCCTTTAACGTGTCGTCTTGTGAATTTTTTCAATCTGTTATTGATAAAAAAAAATCCGATGAAGTCGCTGCTAATCTATTGAATGACGCTGATAACGATGGTGGTCGTTGTGTCTCCTTTTACAGAAAGTTCAGAGAAGATTTTATCCAACGATGAATTTAAATTGTTTACTTTTAGTTGGTAGATATTCTATATTAAGCGGCATAATAAAATTAGCAATAATAATAACAACAGTAGTGTTTCCGATAATTTTACTACAAGGTTCTTATTTTGGTGTCATTTATCATTCATTTGTTACTTTGTTTTCTTCATTTGTCCAATATTCCATTCGTTTCCTGCATCTATTTATAGATTATATTTATAAATTATATTTATAAATTGTACATTTTAACATATAATTACTAGTAGTCATTTAGCACGATACATTCAGGAGAAAAAAATTTTACATGTTTAATGTCTGGTTATGCCTCAAAATATTCTCGACAGGATAATATGATGCAGCATTTTCGTACACATTTATTATTACCAAAAAGTCGGCCTGGTTTGAAATCAGGTATTCATTATAGCAACATCAATAATGACAAATTAACAGCAGCGGAAACAGCAAAAGCAGCAATAGATCAACGAAACGTATTCGATGTAATAACGTGACTTCACTGTTATTTCACAACTACGCATTATCATGACTAGGTAAAAAGTTTCACGGGTACAAAAACCATTATTATAATCCATGGATATTTTACGCAGATAGTCTAAAAAAATTTTTGAATGGTGGTGTTGTAAAGGATGAGGAAATATTGAACTTAGGAGAACCATTAATTAATCGCAATATATTCGGAATATTGTTTCACATCAAATGGAATTCCATGTTTTATTTATTTTTTTCTGTATCATAAATCACACAATACTATAATGGGTACGTTGTACATTATTATTTTTAAATGTACTTAAAAAAATTTCTATCCCTTAGGCAAAAAAAAAAATGGCAACTAAAATTCCCGTAGAAATAATAATTAAAATCTTAAATCAACTCGGGATTTATATTCATTATTATTAATTTGGTGTAAAGTTACTATACCTATACTTTGGGAATTACCTTTGTATCAAGAATTTCGTAATTACAAGAGGAAGAAAGCATCATGTATTCGAACTTATATATCATGTATGATACTCAAGCTAGAACTTTACTTACTCAAAATGGATTTTATTTATCACCTCAAGCATTTGGTTCTAGGGTTTTTATCCAATCAAAATTTATCATTTGATCAAGATCCTCAATTGTGAATGGCCTATTTTAAAGATAAAATTATAAAAAAACATAAAAAAACTCAAACCTTTAATATGTTAACTACCTTTTATCTTCCAATAAAAAATGTTCAACGTGAATTTTTNAAAATTTCTATCCCGTAGGCAAAAAAAAAAATGGCAACTAAAATTCCCGTAGAAATAATAATTAAAATCTTAAATCAACTCGGGATTTATATTCATTATTATTAATTTGGTGTAAAGTTACTATACCTATACTTTGGGAATTACCTTTGTATCAAGAATTTCGTAATTACAAGAGGAAGAAAGCATCATGTATTCGAACTTATATATCATGTATGATACTCAAGCTAGAACTTTACTTACTCAAAATGGATTTTATTTATCACCTCAAGCATTTGGTTCTAGGGTTTTTATCCAATCAAAATTTATCATTTGATCAAGATCCTCAATTGTGAATGGCCTATTTTAAAGATAAAATTATAAAAAAACATAAAAAAACTCAAACCTTTAATATGTTAACTACCTTTTATCTTCCAATAAAAAATGTTCAACGTGAATTTTTACATATATTTGCCTATTTTATGACAGGTTATTATGTAAATAGAAGCTTTAAACCCAAAAAATGTCCCGACGTTCAAACCCCAACTTGTGTCAACTCATTTTATTTCATATTTTATTTGCACAATAAAGTTGTTTTGTTATGTTTTTTATGTTTTTATTAAGTTTTGATATTAAAGAACAACTTTAATTAATAGTAATAAACATATTACTTTATAAAAAAGTTTTGAAATTTGTGTAACAAATTATTAGTTGATGAATCAAATGCGCCCATATGGCTACTTTTGATTATGTTAAGAATTGAAAATTTATCTTATTTTATTTCCGAATATTCACAAAAAATAATTGGTCCGGATCAACATAATAATAATAATAATAATAATAATAACGAAATCACCATCACCGAATCGAGAATATTATTTCGGGAGATATGTAAATTAATAATAAATCGTTGTTCATTTCTGGATTATTTTAAATTGGAGGAAGTTCCCAAAGAGTATTCTAAAAACGATCTAAATTATAGTGATTTAATTGGCTCAATTCTCAAGTTACCTGGTGCCCCGAAAGCATTTAAGAAATTAGAAAGTTTTGCTTCAATAAAAAGAAATGATGATAAACTGATTTGTCCATTATATGAATCATTTGTGATAATATTTTAAATATGGATTTGAGATTTACTTTTTATTATTAACAAAATTCATCCGTGTCCAAAAACGGTTAGAAAATCTATCAATTCGTGATATTGGTTATACAAAATGTAATTCATTATGGTCTGTCATAAGTCAAAAAGATACATTAAAAACTCTTCGTTTGAATAGAGTATGTTTTTATCATTTTGAGGGAAAATCATATCCAATTGGACACTTCAAAAACTTGTTATGAATTGCGTAATTCAATTGGTTTATCCTTTGCTTCATCACTTACTCAATTAAGTAGTTTTCATTATTCTCATCGAAGTTGTTATACATATCCTCAAGAATTTATTATAAAAATTCTCGAAACAGCGAATACAAATTTAAAAAATGTTCGTCCAAATTTACGTTCCGAAATTCCATCTAGTATAATTTCAGCAATTTTAAATTTTTGTACAACGATTACCGAATTAACTTTACTTAATATAAGTTATAGCAATATTTAATAATAATTTTAATGAATTACGAAGATTTTCATTTGATTGTGTAGAGTTTTGATGATGGTAATGAATTATTATGCCAAATGTACTAGAATCACTTGAAACTATTGAAATTAGAATGAGGTTATTTGGTGCTGATAGTTTAAGAAATTTTTTTGAAGGGTGGTATTGTAAAGGAGGAGGAAATAAAAAGATTATTGTAAAACGTGAAAAACGAGTGCAACTATATACATTGAGTGATGAACACGTTAAAGTTATTGAAGAATATGGAGTTCAATTTGATATAAAATAATAATATTCCAAATAATATTTCAAATAATATTTAAATATAATACCAAATAAGAAAATATATCAAGTTATAATATTTATTATTTTGCTACATTGAATATAAGAATCTTGAAAATATTAAAAATATTAAAAATACTATATACTAAAAATCAATGGCATATGAAATTTTTGCAATTTTTCAATAATAATTTTATTAATAAAAAAATTATAAGCTTTGATATAGTTTTATGTATATGATTTTATTTTAACTTAATTTTATTATTAAAATATGAGATTGCTTAGATTGATTTTATCGTTAAAAATAAATCAACATCAATTAAAAATAATAGTTGTCATTTTACTTTAAAATATTAATAATTATTTTAATGATTATGGAGTATTTGCTTGATATCAACATTTTTATTTATATTTCGGTGACAACTATGGGTGAAGTGTTTTGTAGCTTAAAGACTTTATGATTTATAAAAAACTTTGAAATCAGAAATAAAAAACAAATCTGCAAAAGTCTGAAGTAGATTACAAAGATTTTGACAACCTACAGAATTAATAGAAATAGTAAACAATAATA
Organism: Diversispora epigaea; assembly: GCA_003547095.1. NCBI lineage: Eukaryota > Fungi > Glomeromycota > Glomeromycetes > Diversisporales > Diversisporaceae > Diversispora > Diversispora epigaea. Next base: position 570,243 of record PQFF01000202.1, read on the forward strand.
AGTACAACTAATATAATTAGCCCTTATTAATTTTATATATTTAAAATTACATCGATAAAAAAAATCATTTATTAAACGTGAATAAAAACTACCAAGTGAATTTCTTTGATTGCATCAGTTCATAAAGCCATTTTTTTTCTATTTCCCTTTCTCTCAGTGTGGTGTAATATTAAATATTCTCGATGCAAAAACTTGTTAAAAAAATTCGTATTAAATCGTTTGTTTTTTTGCAGTCCTCGGAATGATAATATAATCTAATTCGGAAAAAATATAATTCAAAATCTAAAAATAGAGGAAATATGATTTTTATAAGGAAATATTTTTTATTTCAATAAATAATCTTTAAACAAAACTATAGATCCTAACAGTGATCAATATTTTGTTAACATTACAATTTTTTTTATTATATTTCCGAAAATCGCATAATTAAGATATTTAAGATATACAAATTTACGAAAAAACAAAATTTTAAAATCAAGATTCATAATTCCTATTATTTTTCTAATTTTATCTTTATTTTAGATAATAAAGAAATAATCCGAACAATTCTAATTTTATTTGTAATAATAAAATATATAAAATTCACAATTAGATGTTGAAAGCATCAATAAACTCTTTTGTTTTTATAAAGATATTTTATTTTATTTAAATTTTTGAGCAATTTACTAAGTATATATATCATTTGTTACTTTATTTAAATATTAAAATCTGGAGGAAGGCGATGAAAGCATTGATAATTAGGAAAAATCCTCTGGAAAAAGTTTGTTTCTTTTAATTTATTTCTTTCATAAATTTAAATCGGAAATAAAATAAATAAAATAAAAATAAAATAAAATAAAAATAAAATAAAATAAAATAAAAATAAAATAAAAATAAATTAATAAAATAAAATAAAAATAAAATAAAATAAAATAAAAATAAAATAAAATAAAATAAATTAATGAAATAAATTAATGAAATAAATTAAAAATAAAATAAAATAAATAAAATTAAATTTTAAAAATAAAATGGGAAAATATTATTATGATTTCATGACATGGATAGAATTTCTATGTTATCATTATTAATTCTAATACTTTAGAAAATGATTCTAACGATATCGGAATAATCAATAGAATGGATGATTCCAATTAATTTATTTGCTGACTGATTTGTATATTTACTTTATTAAATTAATCCACTTTATTCTATTTACTTAATACAATGACTAATTTTTTCTTTATATTTTTAGCCTGTAATGATTACGATGAACATAATGAACTGGCGCATCTGATTCATCCGATAATTGTTATATTTTATTTTATTCTTTTAGTTATATATATATGAATATTTACATTGCTTGTATTATTTCTTTCAATCCGGATAATATAAGATCCAAAAGGTGCAAATTAGAAATTAAAAATGATATTAAAAGATCAACTTGTAACAAAAAAAAACTTCCGACATCAACACGTTTAAGTTGGAAAGGTTAGTAAAATATATTAAAAAAAAATAAGGTTTAGATTTGAAGTTCATATTTTAATTAAAAATTCTTTAATTAGGTGGAAAAGCAGATTTTATAGAATATTTATGCGGCAATTTGATAATTACCGTTCTGTAAATTTATAAGATGTATGCAGATAATCCGTGTACTTTTTATTTTTATTTTTACAATATCTATTATCTATAATATTGTTAAGATTTCCTTGTTTGTATATTCATTAACAGAAATCACATTGTTTACGTTTTTCCAACGTAATACATAACGATATAACGTTGACATAGATTCAATCATTTTTCAAGAAAAATTTTATAGAATTACTTTAAAGAAGAATTAAGAGGAATTTATGCACCTGAATTTAGAAAGAAAACAAAGAAATGAAACACTAGAAAATTGATTAGAACAATTATTTATAGAACAATAACAAAATCAACTGACATAGCGAAAAATTCAACGGTTCTGGAAACCAAAAGTTGTAAGAAATGCCTTGTGATATCTGATCCACATTTTATTATTTCGAAAGAATGTTTGTATAGAAGAAATTTCGAGATATGGAAGTTTCTTTGGGTTATGATTATATTTAGAAGAAAAAATACATGTGCATTATGTTACAAGAATAATATGTAAATTTTCCTGAATTTGTTATATGCATTAATTTAATTGTACAAATAGTACAAATAGTCATTTTTTGTTTTTGTGTGATAAACAAATTTTTCTAAATAGAAAAGTACAAAAATATAAAAAGAAGGATGGTCTCTGTTTATATCACCTTATTTAATTTCCTTATTTGGATTTTGGTTAAAAATCTTAGGATTTAATGTTCTTCTTTAAAGTTGCGCCTGCTGAATGATAACGCAATCCTCGACTTCTCATTTGATTCATTTAGGGATAGACGCTTTGTAGTCTTCGTTCAAACATTTTTTTTTAGATTCCACAGAATATTCTTGGGTTTTAATCCAAGGGTTATTCGGTTACACGAAGCTATTTTTACATTATGTCACGAAATACTAAATATAAATATTCCATATATATTAAATAGAAAATTCTCCGGTATTAGGTATTTTGAGCCATGTGATGATAATGGTCATTATTTCGATGTGTTTTTTTGATTCGTGGACTTTAAAATCCGTATTTTTTTATTGTATGACCTTTTAAACGCCAAAGTAGAGATATACTATATACTTTATTGTACCACGGGTAGATCGCATTGTAAAAATATTATTTATAAAGACACTCATTCAGCCTTCATCTTCGTCTCCATCTGAATCGAACAAAATAAAGACCAAAGATCATCTTAAAATAAAGTGAATCCTATCAATTAAAAAACAAAGTACAACTCAGCTTCTTAATAACACTTTTATCGAGTCTATATGCTCCAACATTTTTTTTTCACATAGATTAGAACATCCTTAATAAATTAAGGCAAATTTTCTCGAATAGATCATATATTTATAGTTATTTTCTTTAGCGAAACCATCTAATCTTTTCAATTTTTTATAAAATAATTTACATCAGCTTTTCACTGAAATTGTCAATATCATAAAAATTGTTACTTTATTTATAAAATATCTTCTTTTCATTAAAAAGGCTTTTAATATAATTCTCGTGTAAAAAGCATAAAAAAATGGAAACTAAAAGTTTAACAAACCCAACTAATGTAACCTCAAAAAAACCTCATCAAAAGAAATTGAGAGTAGAAATACCTAAACAATTAAATATTAATAATGTATACAATCCAAAATACGATGTTATCCAATTAATGTCCACTAGACGTAAATTGTGTGCTTCCAAAAATCCGCCTAGGCCACCAAACAGTTATTTTTTGATGAAAAACTGTTACATGTTAGAATTACGAGCAATCGATTTACGGTACACAATGCCCGAAGTATGTATCCAATCAAAGCAACTGTGGAAAAAAGCACCCAAAGAAGTGAAAGATCGTTACGAAAAAATGCAATCAAAAGCTCAAAGTATCCACAACGAAATGTACCCGGAATATAAATTCAGACCAAGGAAAAGACAAACTTTTAAAATGCACGTTTTTCCCCACGAATGTGCTTCTAATATTAGAACTTTTAGCTCCACAAATTATTTGAAAAGGCCTACTTCTCAATTGGATAATTATTCATCAGTGGAATCTGAAGTTGGATCTCCACCACTTTCTAGTTCTTTGGATTCCTCCAAAATTAATTATTCATCAGAAATTTCTACTACTATATCTTCTGATCTCCTTAAATATTCACCATTTTCAACTCAATTTGATCAAAGTTATATTGATAACGATCTAACAGATATAAAAACTTTATTATTTTCGAATGGAGAAGAATTTAATGAATCGATAGAAAGTTTTGTCCCACCTTTGGATTTTTCTCAAAATTTTCAACCTTTACAATGTTCGTACGATTATAATCCCAACGAAATTTTAAGTGTTCCTATAGATATAGATAATATTTTTTTTGATCAAGAACCATGTTTCAATCCTATAGAAAACGATGAAAACAATGGATATGAATTTTTTCCATTTCATTAGAAAATCTAAATAAAATATTTAGTATATCTTGTAATATAGATCACTCGTTTCTTTTTCTTTTCCTATTTTTTTTATACTATTTTCATATTTTGTAAAATTTTCAGCGGAATATTTATCAGTAGCAAAAATGTATATACATATTAATTTATTAAACTGTCGATAATCAGAACTTTTCGTTATATATTTTTTTTTAATTGCTTGAAAATTGTTTCGATGTTTTTATTTTCTTGTTTTTTTTTTTTTTT
>PQFF01000202.1:579835-599991 GCA_003547095.1 Diversispora epigaea
AGCTTATCCTCTATATAATAAGATAAGCTCACAGCTTATCCTCTTAATAATCTATATAATGAGATAAGCTCACAGCTTATCCTCTATATAATGTGATAAGCTCACAGCTTATCCTCTATATAATAAGATAAGCTCACAGCTTATCCTCTATATAATAAGATAAGCTCACAGCTTTCCTCTATATAATGAGATAAGCTCACAGCTTATCCTCTATATAATGAGATAAGCTCACAGCTTATCCTCTATATAATGAGATAAGCTCACGGCTTATCCTCTATATAATGAAATAAGCTTACAGCTTATCCTCTATATAATAAGATAAGCTCATAGCTTATTCTTTACAATGAGATAAGCTCACAGCTTATCCTCTATATATTGAGATAAGTTCACGGCTTATCCTTTATATAATGAAATAAGCTCACAGCTTATCCTTTATATAATGAGATAAGCTCACAGCTTATCCTCTATATAATGAGATAAGTCCACGACTTATCCTCTATATAATGAGATAATTTCACAACTTATCCTCTATATAATGAGATAAACTCACAGCTTATCCTCTATATAATGAGATAAGCTCATTGCTTATCCTCTATATAATGAGATAAGCTTACGGCTTATCCTCTATATAATAAGATAAGCTTATGGCTTATCCTCTATATAATGAGATAAGCTCACGACTTATCCTCTATATAATGAGATAAGCTCACAGCTTATCCTCTATATAATGTGATAAGCTCACTGCTTATTCTCTATATAATGTGATAAGCTCAGACTTATCCTCTATATAATGTGATAAGCTCACAGTTTATCCTCTATATAATAAGATAAGCTCAGGACTTATCTTCTATATAATCAAATAAGCTCAGAACTTATTCTTTATATAATAAAATAAACTCAAGACTTATTTTTTATATAATGAAATAAGCTCAGGGCTATACTTGCACGCAAAATTATTTTGGGGCTCCGAAATTGGTATTTTGGGGAAAAAAGTCGAAATAGTTTTTCATAGAAGACGAAATTATTTTACTTAAAACCTGAAATTTTTTGATCACCCAGATTTATTCTTTGATTGAAGATACACATAACTGGGTACTTTTTTTACTTCCATATATAGAATAGATTCTGCATAAATCTCAAAAAGTCGAAATACCTCAAAAATTCAAAATCAATTTTGGGAACATGTATACTCAGGGCTTATCTTCTATATAATAATTATTCTCTATATAATGGAATAAGCTCAGGACTTATCTTTTATATTAAAATAAACTTACAGTTTATTTTTTATATAATAAAACAAAATTGTAGATTATTTTAGATATATTTTTTATATGTAAAAATTTTTTTTTCACTTGTAATTTACAAACTTTAAAATAATTTTTTACTAAATTATTTCTATTATAATTAAAATTATCTTATTCTTAACTATAAAATAATGTGTGTTTCATTTTTGCAGCATTAATATTCATTAAGTTATTACAATTTAAAGTTAAATATTACAAAAATTTAAAATTTTTATTATTACTAGATTACATAATAAACTTTTTTATTTAATAAGATAATATTAAAACTGCTATTAAGTAAATATAAAAATATAGATAAAATATTTATTCTGTAAATATTTCAAACGTTTTACACAAAAATTGAACATTAAATGGATGATTTAATCTTAAAAGAAAAATACGTATATATAATTCATAATTTTAGTGTAAAAATTCTGAAAATTTTACAAAATGTATATTTTACTTGTATCTTTATGTTTACTTAGTAGCAATTTTAATATTATATTATTAAATAAAAAAGTTTATTATATAGTAACTAAATTTATTATTATTATTAAAAAATTTTAAATTTTTTTTTTTTTTTTTTTTTTTTTTTTTTTGTTTCAGCGAGGCCTCGCCTCAAATTTTATTAATTAGAAAAACAGAAAGTTTCTTATACATAAGATACATAACTTATTCTAATGACTATTAGTTAAAGATGAGACTCAGACTAACCCGAAGGGACATGTCTGCAACCTACCGCCTGACAATAACAATTGCCCTCAGCATGTTAAAGCCCTGCCGAACAACCTATTTTATACAACCAAGTCCAATTACAGCTATCTTTGATAACATGATTATATATAAATCTATTTAATGAAAATAAAAAAGAAATTTTGCTTTTACTATAATTATGATTGTTTTTATTTATAATGTTTGTTACACCTTGTGTAGTATTGTTGAGTACACTATTGTTATCTGTATTAGTGGTCTGAGATGTTACTGTTGTATCAAGTGTCTCGTTACAGACCTTCTTTTTCCATTTATTATTACTGATTCCATTCTCAGTTTCCCACTTTTTAACCGCTGTACATCTATCCTTTCAAATATGAGTATGTAAGAAGAGTTTAAATTGGCTAAATACGTCATCTATTATTTGATTAGCTGACTCATGTGTTACAACTTTTTGCAAAACTATATCATATACAGTTATCGGGATCAATCCCAACATGACATCAATGAATGATAAGTGATCCGCGTCTCGCGTGCTCACATCTCGAGGAATATGGAGTTCCTTTAATGCTTCTAGTGTTTTGTACATATTTTTGCACGTATCCCCACATGCTACGGTAGTCGTTTTGTTTACTAACAAATTAATAAGTTTATTTCTGCATGAGTGTATATCAATTAAATTTTTTGGACATGTCAACACATGTACTTGATCTTCTTTTTCTAGATTGCACCGGATACAAGAATCATTTTCGTATATCTTTGGGAATCTGTCCTTTAACTTCTCCAGTGTGAGCAGTTCATTATTAAATAATTTAATATTAAAAGCTCTTTGCCGGGTTTCCTTGTTATCTGTTACATTGCGATCAATATAAGAAAGCATTGTCGTTCTCCATGACGACTCCCACTGAATCTGCTTGCTTTTAAAAGCAGAAATTATAGAGATGTTCCGATTGAGCAGTCTCCATTTTATCGAGTATTTGGCCTATACGTGTTGCCCAAATCCCAAATAATTTGGGATTTGGGACGCCAAAATGCACAAATTACTAGTATTTGGGATTTGGGATTTGGGATTTCGGCAAAAAATACTAATTATAATTTGGGATTTGGGATTTGGGATTTTGGCATTTGGGATTTTGGCATTTGGATTTCGAATTTGGGCGGCAGGTATAATTTGGCCTTACCCAATTTTTTAGTAAAATGTCTTAAAGGCTCCTCAATTGTTTCTGTATTTCAACAACTCACTGCATTTACAGATGTTAAAGACTACAAGTCTGGAAAGCATACAGGTTTAAGACAACCTTCTCTTGCTAATTTATCTGCCATTTCATTGTGGATAACTTCCGAGTGCGCTTTAACTTTTTCCAGCCGGAGTGTTAAGTTCTGAACGTTAGCTATTTCTTCTATAGCTTTGACGATTGTCCAATTTTTAAGTTTTCTATGTGCTTTTCTTGGGTTGGAAGCTGCATTAGCTATAGCATCAATAGCTGCCTGGCTATCCGTAAAAATACATAACCTTGAATGCTTTGGGGTAGCATAAACTGCTGTCAGAATTGCCATAAGTTCCGCACGTGTCGACGACGCAAAATTTTCTACTTTACCACTAAAATTAAACTCTGTATTATTCTCGTCGAGTGCACACCACCCGCAACCCATTGTTGTTACGTGTGAATTATTATTATCATTTTTAATTAAGGATCCATCTGTATATATCCTAATTGACATACTACTAGAAAGTTTTAAACGAATGTCATCAAGTTTAGTCTGAATGTTTTCTTGTGTCCAGAAATTTTGAAATTTCGCGAACATAGTTGTTCTTTCTCTTGCATTATTACTAATGTAAACAGTTGGAGGGTCTATGGAACGTATTGAACCAACTGGTAATGAATCTTCTATAATTTTACCTAAACCATCTCTAATGGCATTCTGAGATGAGCGAAGTCGAAGTCTATTTGAACGATCTGGAGTTGATTGTAGTGACACTACACTTCTAACCACATTTATACTAACAGATTTTGCCATGCTCGTCTTGATAAGACATACATCTTGATTTTTAAGATTGGTAACAAGGCTCCTCTCACCTTGAGCACAACCCGTACATTTTTCTAAAACTGAGTTTCCCGAGCTCTGTGAGCTAACTTCTTTGGTATGATGTTGAATTGTGAATTCGTCTTTACAAAGCATTTTTCTTTTTTTCCCAATAAGTGGGTGAGTTCCTTCATCATTTTGTATTGCTACCCAATTAATACTATTGCTTTGTTTACCAATATTCCAGTTACATATATTATATCGTTTACCTAAAGTTGCCTGCATTTCTGCCAACAAGACTCGTGTTTTAATATCTGTTAATAATTTGTTTTCAAGTGTTTTGAACCAACCAGGTTTAGGACCCCGTCGGTCATTGTTAGTAATTTCTTGCCAGTGTAAGAGTATTTTACCATCATGTGAAACTAACTGTTCCAGAAACATCAGTTGCCTGTTTCGCAAACTTTTTCTGATCAACCGATATTGACTTTCGTCATCTAATGTCTCTTCAATTGTGATATTACCCCCCTTGATTAATAGATTGTCATTAAGATTTTTGGATAACTTGAATGTCAGATCATGTGTTTTACAAATAACTAATATATCGTTTATTAGGGATCGTTCCCGTTTAGTTTTCATCGTAAATAACGATTCGGTTATACTTTGTCCTGACCAAAAAGAATTTTGAAGGTGTTGTAGGCGTACCCGCGTGGAGTATACGTGTTGCCCAAATCCCAAATAATTTGGGATTTGGGACGCCAAAATGCACAAATTACTAGTATTTGGGATTTGGGATTTGGGATTTCGGCAAAAAATACTAATTATAATTTGGGATTTGGGATTTCGGCAAAAAATACTAATTATAATTTGGGATTTGGGATTTCGGCAAAAAATACTAATTATAATTTGGGATTTGGGATTTCGGCAAAAAATACTAATTATAATTTGGGATTTGGGACGCCAAAATGCACAAATTACTAGTATTTGGGATTTGGGATTTGGGATTTCGGCAAAAAATACTAATTATAATTTGGGATTTGGGATTTCGGCATTTGGGATTTCGGCATTTGGATTTTGAATTTGGGTGGCAGGTATAGCGTGGAGCAACCCAACATACCTTTATCGTTTAATCTATTAAACAAATTATTACTTTGCATTTGTAACTGACGATTCCACAAATGACATACATCATACGCTTCTTTTGCATGTATTAGAGCATTTGGCGCCGTAATGAGCAGTAACGCCTTATTTTTGATCATCGAAATGAATTTAGTTGTAATCTTTAAACATTCCTTTTCTGAAAGCGTCATATCATTTAGACTATACTCTAGCATTGGTATTACAACCGCATTGAAAATATAAATTGCTTGTTTATCTGTAATGGGTTTTCCTTTCAGAATATTGGCCATATAATTTGTTAACTTTTTAAGTCGATCCTTTTGAAACTGTTTGGAACCATTTTTCGTAACATAGACTCCAAGTGATCTAATGGAATAGTCCTTTGCCACAGGGTACAATGTTTCATCTCCCATTAGTAAGCCTTCCAATTTGGTTTGAGAGTTTACGTTGATGGCAATTAGGTATGATTTACTTTTATTAATTGTAATATCATTCATTTGATAAAATTCATTTGCAATTGTAAGCATTTCTTCCATATTTTGTTTGTTAGGGGCGATCCAATTCGTATCGTCCACATAGGCAGCCACAGAAGCTTGTACACTAAGTCTTTTTTTTGATTGCGAGTGTAGGTTACTAATCCATTTTTCTTTTATGGTATAGCCCAACTTAGATTCTGCTATCTGATGCACTAATGGGTCATAAAAAATCCGTCAGAAAAGGGGGGAAATGATATCTCCTTGATCTATACTATCTTCTACATTATAAGCTAGCGTATTGCCATGAGATGTAAGGACTTGGTTTTCTCTATTACGTAATAGTTTCTCTATTAAACTAACGAAACGTTCAGGTATTCTAATACGACGTACTGCCAATATTAGTGACTCTGTACTGACCGAGTCAAAGGCTTTGCTCATATCTTGAAACATAATCCATAATTCTCTTTTGTTATCACGAGCATCCTCCATGATATTGTTAATAACGTGAATAGGACTTTGCGTGTCGTCTCCTGGTAAACCAGCATAGTTGTGTTTTGATAAGATTTTTTTAGTACTAAAGATATTAGCTAACCTATTATTCATTATTTTCATAAAGATTTTTTGACCTGTTTCCAGAAGTGTAATTGGTCTCGTTATATTCAGATCGTTAGCCCACGCAGTAGTTTTTGGGATTGAGTATATGTATCCTAGTTTCCACTCACGTGACATGTCATTTATATTTAAGGACATATTTATGATATTTCTTAAAAGTTCAACCGCATTACCCGGCAAGTGTTTAAACCATTCGTATTGTAAATTTGATTGTCCCGGTGCTTTCTTATTAGGTAGCTTAGAGATAATATCTTCTAATTCATCAGTGCCTACTTCCGAGAGTAGTGTATCATACCATGCGATGTTAATGTTTTCTTTAGGTGTATAAAATATCTCCCACTTACGCAAAAGATTAGTGTCTAAGTTTCGTTTTCTAGTCCAATTACTGAAGTGATTTTTAACAATCCCCTTAATTGTTTCTCCATCATTAACTATCACCGGATTGTCATTAGCATCTGTCGTTATCAAACGATCCATCACAATCGATTGTCTAGGTTTATCCAAGATACTATTAATCATGCATTTTGGATTTGTTTTAATTGCTAATCCGCCTATCAATCGGAGCATTAATTAAAAAAGTTTTTTTACTTAATAATTTGAAAATAAATAATTTGTACACATTCAGTATACATAATTTAAGGGCGGGGCAGATATTTTTAAATTTTTAAAATCAGTTTCTGTGGAGTTATTTAACATTAAAAAATCAAAAAAGATGAAATTTTCTTAAAATTACGTAATTTTCACAAATTTTTGCCAATTTTAAAACTGTTAAGGCAATATAACAAATATTCTCTATTTTCAGAATAATTTTTTTATATGAATATGTTAATATATGTTTAGGAGTATATATTGATAAACTTTCAGACTTCTAACTAATAATTTTACTAAGCAAAAAATTGTGGGGCGATTTTGCTAAAATTTTGCTAATTGTTAATATTTATTGATTTTTTGTGAAATTTTGAGTTTCATAAAATTATATTAAAATACTCTGGCATATAAATTCAATCCCAAAGATTTTTTAAAAAAAATTTTAATTGATTAGGTTAAAAATTAACAGACATAGCTATGTAGGAAATGCAGATTCCAAATTTACGCCAATTTACTCCGATTGATAGGCGAATTAGCAATTAAGATCATCCCACCGGCGTTCAATTGCCTTTTGAATACGTTGGAGTGTTTCTTTCTTTTTTTCCACACGTGCAATTTCTTGGTAATGTATACTCTCTGCTCTTAGGGCATTCATCAAATCAGGGATTGAGTTGTTTTCGTTGAATAGTTTCTCGATACTATAGTTAAGATTAATTAGTTTTGTTTTTTCTTGGGCGGTTTTAGTTTGTTCTTGGATCCATTTAAATGATTTATGTTTGTTAACTATTACGAATCTATATATTCTGTTTATGGATTTAGCTATTTTAAAATTTTTTAGTGTATTCTTTTTAATTACTTTATTACGCTTAAGCACTTTATNACCCGGCAAGTGTTTAAACCATTCGTATTGTAAATTTGATTGTCCCGGTGCTTTCTTATTAGGTAGCTTAGAGATAATATCTTCTAATTCATCAGTGCCTACTTCCGAGAGTAGTGTATCATACCATGCGATGTTAATGTTTTCTTTAGGTGTATAAAATATCTCCCACTTACGCAAAAGATTAGTGTCTAAGTTTCGTTTTCTAGTCCAATTACTGAAGTGATTTTTAACAATCCCCTTAATTGTTTCTCCATCATTAACTATCACCGGATTGTCATTAGCATCTGTCGTTATCAAACGATCCATCACAATCGATTGTCTAGGTTTATCCAAGATACTATTAATCATGCATTTTGGATTTGTTTTAATTGCTAATCCGCCTATCAATCGGAGCATTAATTAAAAAAGTTTTTTTACTTAATAATTTGAAAATAAATAATTTGTACACATTCAGTATACATAATTTAAGGGCGGGGCAGATATTTTTAAATTTTTAAAATCAGTTTCTGTGGAGTTATTTAACATTAAAAAATCAAAAAAGATGAAATTTTCTTAAAATTACGTAATTTTCACAAATTTTTGCCAATTTTAAAACTGTTAAGGCAATATAACAAATATTCTCTATTTTCAGAATAATTTTTTTATATGAATATGTTAATATATGTTTAGGAGTATATATTGATAAACTTTCAGACTTCTAACTAATAATTTTACTAAGCAAAAAATTGTGGGGCGATTTTGCTAAAATTTTGCTAATTGTTAATATTTATTGATTTTTTGTGAAATTTTGAGTTTCATAAAATTATATTAAAATACTCTGGCATATAAATTCAATCCCAAAGATTTTTTAAAAAAAATTTTAATTGATTAGGTTAAAAATTAACAGACATAGCTATGTAGGAAATGCAGATTCCAAATTTACGCCAATTTACTCCGATTGATAGGCGAATTAGCAATTAAGATCATCCCACCGGCGTTCAATTGCCTTTTGAATACGTTGGAGTGTTTCTTTCTTTTTTTCCACACGTGCAATTTCTTGGTAATGTATACTCTCTGCTCTTAGGGCATTCATCAAATCAGGGATTGAGTTGTTTTCGTTGAATAGTTTCTCGATACTATAGTTAAGATTAATTAGTTTTGTTTTTTCTTGGGCGGTTTTAGTTTGTTCTTGGATCCATTTAAATGATTTATGTTTGTTAACTATTACGAATCTATATATTCTGTTTATGGATTTAGCTATTTTAAAATTTTTTAGTGTATTCTTTTTAATTACTTTATTACGCTTAAGCACTTTATTTTTAGGCATAGCTCGATCCGCGGCTTCTGTAATAATATTTTTAAAAGTCTCCCAATTTTTGTTAAGCGTTTCGTAATTTGCCGAATATATATTGCTTCGTTCTGTGAACGTCGGATTTTCCAATTTTATTCTAACGTGGTCAGTAAATTTTACCCATTTTTCATCACACATTCCTTTTAAATTATATTTGGGGCCTGTGTTTCCAATTAGCTCTTTATCTCTTGCAATTCGCCAGTTTTTTTTAATTTTGACACCCAGCCACTTATGGTCACTATCTGTTATCGCTTCCAAATTATCTAATTCGCATTCCTCGAGTTTATTTATCCACTCATGGGAAATCTAAATAACGTCAATACGACTTTTTTCGGTTGAGTTGTCTCGATTCCATGTGTAGCCACCTTGGTCAGGATATAAGATCCTATAACTATCAATTAAATCTTTACTAGTCAACGACGAGAAGATCTCGCATTCAGGTGTTTCTGTTAAATTATTGTTGTTTCTGTCTAAGTTTGGCACAGGAACAGCATTGAAATCTCCAGCTACTATTAACTTATATTGTTTACGTTTTGCTTCACTGCACCAATTATTGACCTGATTTAACTAACCAACTCTTTCAGTTTTCTTACTTGGAAAATACACTTGGATGAAGCGTATTATTGTTTTTTTTGGAAGCACCAAGTCAATAGCTATCGCTCTTCCTTCATATCTTCTAACATTACAAACATATTTATCAAGATCTTTTTTTATAACAATGGCGACACCGGTCCCCATACCCATAGATAAAGCTCTCAATCGGTTTGATAAAAACTGAAACTGATCCGCCGGTTTTGGTTCGGTCCGGTTTCGGTTTATTAAATATACAAACCGAATATCTCGGTTCGGTTTCGGTTCGGTTTTGGTTTATTCATAGAAACCGAACCGAAAAACTGAAACCGAAACTGAAATTTTCGGTTTATATATTGTCATGGTTTCACCATCTATTTATATTAATAAAGATCTAGATTTTTTTTTGACGATTATTTTTTTTATAATTATAATGGCCGAGATTATAAGTGATACTGAATCAGAAAATTCTCAAGAAAATATAGAACATAATGAACCATCAGTTTCAAGAGAAACCAGTAATAGTAATTTAACAGAAGCAAGCAATAACAATTTAACAGTAATTAATAATAACGACAATAATAGTGATAATGCCAATAATAAAAGAAAAGCCTCTATCTATCAGTTTTTTACTTTAAATAAAGAAGAAAATAGATATTATTGTAATCATTGCGTGTGAGTATTAAAGAAAGATATATGTATATAATGTAAATATATAAAATATTAAATGTATATACTTTTGACCTTTTATATTTTAGTAAAAGTTATAAGGCTGCTAAAGATAGTTCAACTTCTACATTAAGAAGCCATATTTCTCGTGAACATAAAAATTTGAATCCAGAAATATCTACTTCAGGACCATTGGATAAATTTTTTAAATCAAAAACAGCATTGGCATGTATAAATTTTTTTAATATTATATTAACTATACAACTTTACCAATTTCGATCTTGAGAACTGCTTTTTAAACTCTATTTCCATTCCTAATTAAACTTATTTATTACATTTAGTAGTATCTTTGTTTAAAATTTCATACAAATTGAACAAATATTCGTGAAGAAATCAACGTTTTTTTAAAGGAGATTAAATCGTTAATTTATCTGTGAATATTTATTCAATCTGTTTGAAAATTTAAATGGAGATATTACTAATTGTGGTGAATAAGTTTAATTAGTGACAGAAATGGAGGTTAGAAAGTAGTTCATGAAATCGAAACAGGTTAATTCTTTAAACTTCATTTTTTAATATTAACTTTAAATAAATTGTAGATATTTACTCAAGAGAATTGGATTGGAGATTTAATAAATTGGATTGTAGCTGATGATCAATCTTTTATTGTTGTTGATAAAGAATCATTTAAAATATTAATGAAATTAATGAAAATAATTAAATTATGTAAATTTTTTTATTAATTTTATATAATTTTAAATATAGTTTTTAAAATTTATTTTATATAATTTTAAAATTAATTTTATATAGTTTTAAAAATTTATTTTGGATAATTTTAAGATATTTTATATAATTTTAAAATTAGTTTTAATTAATTTTAGATCTATTTTTTCATTAATAAATAAAATATTCAATATAAAATTAATATAATTTTAACTGGTAATTTAAGGATAAGATAATATTAAAAGATGAAATACAGATCTAAAAGGATTATTATAAAAAAATTATTGTATAATTAATTTCGCGTTATTGGAAGGTAAAAAAAAAAAAATAATATTTAAACCGAAAAAACCCGGTTCGGTTTCGGTTCAGTTTCGGTTTAAGTATTCATGTTCCCGGTTTCAAACCGAATCCGAACCGGAAGTTTCGGTTCGGTTTCGGTTTTACTGCCAAACCGGACTGAACCGAACCGTTGAGAACTTTACCCATAGAGGACCAATGTATTCTATATTTGGCACTGCCTTCGATAAACCATTTTTCTCCATTTTCTTTAATATTTGTTTCTGAAATACCTACGATATCAGCATTCTTTGTTTTGATGAAATTAAAAAAAATTTGCCATTTAATTGGGTCATTAAACCCTCTAACATTATGTGTTGCTATATATATATGTTGATTGTCTATGTAATTTTCTGTATTATGTGTATTACTATGCACACTCGTCGTTTTTTCGCTTGTTTTATTACTGTTCCCTGATAAATTAGAATTAATCGAACTATTATTATTATTATTATTGTCTGTCATAAATAAAAATTATAAAGGGATGGAACTATTTATTGAGGCGAGCCTCTATTTTTTTCTTCAATAATTACATGAGCCGTTTTACCGGCAGGCGTTATGATCCGGCTTTCAATATTATCTAACCGATTTACTAATTGGTTGATGACATTAATCAACTTGTCATCTGATGAACTCCCACTAATATTGGTAGGTGGATTTGAGCTTTCTGGTTCAACAGAGTCTTCATCCATATCGACGTCATCATCTGAGTCGAATGAATCTTGTTCGAGGTCAGCATTTGTTTTGTTCCATACATGTTCTTCTAACGCGGTTAATCTATCAGAAACCTCTAATAGCAGAGATTCGATACGACTTAATCTATCATTTGCATNGGTTCGGTCCGGTTTCGGTTTATTAAATATACAAACCGAATATCTCGGTTCGGTTTCGGTTCGGTTTTGGTTTATTCATAGAAACCGAACCGAAAAACTGAAACCGAAACTGAAATTTTCGGTTTATATATTGTCATGGTTTCACCATCTATTTATATTAATAAAGATCTAGATTTTTTTTTGACGATTATTTTTTTTATAATTATAATGGCCGAGATTATAAGTGATACTGAATCAGAAAATTCTCAAGAAAATATAGAACATAATGAACCATCAGTTTCAAGAGAAACCAGTAATAGTAATTTAACAGAAGCAAGCAATAACAATTTAACAGTAATTAATAATAACGACAATAATAGTGATAATGCCAATAATAAAAGAAAAGCCTCTATCTATCAGTTTTTTACTTTAAATAAAGAAGAAAATAGATATTATTGTAATCATTGCGTGTGAGTATTAAAGAAAGATATATGTATATAATGTAAATATATAAAATATTAAATGTATATACTTTTGACCTTTTATATTTTAGTAAAAGTTATAAGGCTGCTAAAGATAGTTCAACTTCTACATTAAGAAGCCATATTTCTCGTGAACATAAAAATTTGAATCCAGAAATATCTACTTCAGGACCATTGGATAAATTTTTTAAATCAAAAACAGCATTGGCATGTATAAATTTTTTTAATATTATATTAACTATACAACTTTACCAATTTCGATCTTGAGAACTGCTTTTTAAACTCTATTTCCATTCCTAATTAAACTTATTTATTACATTTAGTAGTATCTTTGTTTAAAATTTCATACAAATTGAACAAATATTCGTGAAGAAATCAACGTTTTTTTAAAGGAGATTAAATCGTTAATTTATCTGTGAATATTTATTCAATCTGTTTGAAAATTTAAATGGAGATATTACTAATTGTGGTGAATAAGTTTAATTAGTGACAGAAATGGAGGTTAGAAAGTAGTTCATGAAATCGAAACAGGTTAATTCTTTAAACTTCATTTTTTAATATTAACTTTAAATAAATTGTAGATATTTACTCAAGAGAATTGGATTGGAGATTTAATAAATTGGATTGTAGCTGATGATCAATCTTTTATTGTTGTTGATAAAGAATCATTTAAAATATTAATGAAATTAATGAAAATAATTAAATTATGTAAATTTTTTTATTAATTTTATATAATTTTAAATATAGTTTTTAAAATTTATTTTATATAATTTTAAAATTAATTTTATATAGTTTTAAAAATTTATTTTGGATAATTTTAAGATATTTTATATAATTTTAAAATTAGTTTTAATTAATTTTAGATCTATTTTTTCATTAATAAATAAAATATTCAATATAAAATTAATATAATTTTAACTGGTAATTTAAGGATAAGATAATATTAAAAGATGAAATACAGATCTAAAAGGATTATTATAAAAAAATTATTGTATAATTAATTTCGCGTTATTGGAAGGTAAAAAAAAAAAAATAATATTTAAACCGAAAAAACCCGGTTCGGTTTCGGTTCAGTTTCGGTTTAAGTATTCATGTTCCCGGTTTCAAACCGAATCCGAACCGGAAGTTTCGGTTCGGTTTCGGTTTTACTGCCAAACCGGACTGAACCGAACCGTTGAGAACTTTACCCATAGAGGACCAATGTATTCTATATTTGGCACTGCCTTCGATAAACCATTTTTCTCCATTTTCTTTAATATTTGTTTCTGAAATACCTACGATATCAGCATTCTTTGTTTTGATGAAATTAAAAAAAATTTGCCATTTAATTGGGTCATTAAACCCTCTAACATTATGTGTTGCTATATATATATGTTGATTGTCTATGTAATTTTCTGTATTATGTGTATTACTATGCACACTCGTCGTTTTTTCGCTTGTTTTATTACTGTTCCCTGATAAATTAGAATTAATCGAACTATTATTATTATTATTATTGTCTGTCATAAATAAAAATTATAAAGGGATGGAACTATTTATTGAGGCGAGCCTCTATTTTTTTCTTCAATAATTACATGAGCCGTTTTACCGGCAGGCGTTATGATCCGGCTTTCAATATTATCTAACCGATTTACTAATTGGTTGATGACATTAATCAACTTGTCATCTGATGAACTCCCACTAATATTGGTAGGTGGATTTGAGCTTTCTGGTTCAACAGAGTCTTCATCCATATCGACGTCATCATCTGAGTCGAATGAATCTTGTTCGAGGTCAGCATTTGTTTTGTTCCATACATGTTCTTCTAACGCGGTTAATCTATCAGAAACCTCTAATAGCAGAGATTCGATACGACTTAATCTATCATTTGCATTGCCAGTGGACGCAGGTTTGTTAAATCTATTCTTCTTTGTTACATCTGCATATGTTGTATTTCCAGTTTGTCTATTCAATGTCGCTAAGTATCTGGGATTATATTTTTTATAGATGGCACCGAACTTTTCAAGACTATTGACTTTCTTTTCTTTAAACTCAGCGTCTCGTTTTGTCAAAGGACAATTACTAATGAGATGCTCGATTGAGTAGCACCTGTGGCAGGTTTTAATAATAAAATCTACAATTTTGATAGTAGTTGTTGTGTTTTCATCATTCCAAGAGGTGTTTAAAGCTGCATTTCGTGTTTTGGGGGAAACAAAAGAAACTATAGCCTCTCCTCTACGTCGATAAGAAGTTCGTGTTCTAGGAAAGTAACATGTTTTTGCCCCGACTTTTTCAATAGTTGGCATAAGTTCTCTGGCCGTGATACCGTTTGGCAAGCCAATTACTTTAGCAGTAAATTCTCCACGTGACTTGAGCATTTCTGCAGTGAAATTAAGTGGCGTAACTCTAAATAAGTCATCACCAATAATAATACTCCAATTTTCAAGAATTTTTTCTACACTATTTTTTTCTTTAAATACAATTACGGCAGATTGCCACATGTCATTTGTTCTAAGGTTCATTCTTTCAATATCCCCAAAAGTAGAAGATATTTCAAAAGCTAGTTCTTTGTACTTCATACCAATAGGAATATCCCACAACTTGATACCATGCATGATATCTCTTTGAGTATTTCTTTTAAAGATTACAGCCCTATGCATGTAGCTCGGCTGTGCTGCATCTGCGCTTACATTAATTTTTTTAGCTGTATTCATTTTT
The DNA here is from genome assembly GCA_003547095.1 of Diversispora epigaea. Classification (NCBI taxonomy): domain Eukaryota; kingdom Fungi; phylum Glomeromycota; class Glomeromycetes; order Diversisporales; family Diversisporaceae; genus Diversispora; species Diversispora epigaea. Next base: position 595,146 of record PQFF01000202.1, read on the forward strand.
TCTTCATTGTCAAAAAAAACAAAAATCATTCTTTGTCTATTGAAAACTTCTGAATTAACCGTAATTAATTCTGTCACTTCTCTAAATGATTTTTTAATTTTTTCGATTTTATCCCGATAGTTTTACCTGGAATTTGTGAAGCGAACGTCCAAATTTTATATTTCTTAGCCCCAAAGGCTTCACGCCATTCATGTTGGTTTTCATTAATATCTTCAAAGGAGATGATTGATTCATTATCTTCTACAACTGTTGTTTCTTGATTTTTACTTGTTGTATCGTTATCCACGACTTTCTGTTTACCTTTACGATTGGTTACTTGTTGCCATTCTTGAGTATCAGTATTGCTATCATTATTAAAGTTATCTTCTTTCAGATTCATAATATTTTGTTCATCTGTTGAAATGTTTTCTGCTTCCCAAGTTGTTTCTTTGAGCTGGGTATTGTTTCTTGCAGTGTTGGAACTTTCCGACTGAGTTTCTCCTTGAGAGACTGAGCTTTTTTCAGTAGTGTTTTTCCCCGAGTTTTTATTATTATTATTTTTTTTTCCAGAGGGTTAAATTTAAACCTGTTACGTGTAGTCGTCGGACTTCTAGTGGAGGAGTAGTTAGCGACCTTCCTCCTAGGTCGGTCTTCCTGTTCGCTCATACCTGAGCAAAAATTCAATAAAAGCTATAAAAAATAAAACTATTTCGAATGTTATTTACTACGTATTTTTGAAAAATAAATGATAACCGGAAAGAGTTTTTTTTTTTTAGTTTTTAAAAAATTTTAAATTTTTTAAAGGATAATTAGTAAATATTTTTAAAATTTTTTTCTATTATAATTAAATTTAGTTTCTACATAATAAACTTTTTTATTTAATAATATAATATTAAAATTGCTACTAAGTAAACATAAAGATACAAGTAAAATATACATTTTGTAAAATTTTCAGAATTTTTACACTAAAATTATGAATTATATATACATATTTTTTTTTTAAGATCAAATCGTCCATTTAATGTTCAATTTTTGTGTAAAATGTTTGAAATATTTACAGAATAAATATTTTATCTATATCTTTATATTTACTTAATAGCAATTTTAATATTATATTATTAAATAAAAAAGTTTATTATGCAATCTAGTAATAATAAAAATTTTAAATTTTCGTAATACTTAACTTTAAATTGTAATAACTTGATGAATATTGATGCTGCAAAAATGAAACACACATTATTTTATAGTTAAGAATAAGATAATTTTAATTATAATAAAAATAATTTAGTAAAAAATAACTTTAAAGTTTGTAAATTACAAGTGAAAAAAAAATTTTTACATATGAAAAACATATCTAAAATAATCTACAATTTTGTTTTATTATATAAAAAATAAACTATAAGTTTATTTTAATATAAAAGATAAGTCCTGAGTTTATCTCATTATATAGAGAATAATTATTATATAGAAGATAAACCCTGAACTTATTTCATTATATAAAAAATAAGTCTTGAGTTTATCTAATTATATAGAAGATAAGTCCTGAGCTTATTTTATTATATAGAAGATAAGCCATAAGCTTATCTCATAATATAAAGGATAAGTCATGAGCTTATCTTATTATATAGGGATAAGCTATAAGCTTATCTCATTATATAGAGAATAAGCTGTGAGCTTATTTCATTATATAGAAGATAAGCTGTAAGCTTATCTCATTATATCATCAGGAAATTTTTTATGTCGGAGGTTATTGTAATAATTTCGTTTTCAAAGGTTATTGAAGATTATCGGACCAATAACCTTCGCAAATATTATGTTTATTATGATAAAGTGAAGGTTATTGAAGGTTATCGATATTAATAACCTCTGGAGTATTACGTTTTATTAATAAAAATGAAGGTTTTCAATACCAATAACCTTCGTAAATATTACGTTTATGTTGGAGGTATTTGAAGGTTATCAGAGTGAAGGACTTCGAAGGCTTACGTTTAAAAAAATTTACTGATGATAGAGGATAAGCCGTGAGCTTATCTCATTATATAGAGGATAAGCCATGAGCTTATCTCATTATATAGAGGATAAGCCGTGAGTTTATCTTATTATATAGAGAATAAGTCGTGAGCTTATCTCATTATATAAAGGATAAGCTATAAGCTTATCTCATTATATAGAGAATAAGCTGTAAACTTATCTCATTATATAGAGAATAAGCCGTGAGATTATCTCATTATATAGAGGATAAGCCGTAAACTTATCTCATTATATAGAGAATAAGCTATGAGCTTATCTCATTATATAGAGGATAAGCTGTGAGCTTATCTTATTATATAGAGGATAAGCTGTAAGCTTATCTTATTATATAGAGGATAAGCTACAAGCTTATCTCATTATATAGAGGATAAGCCGTGAGCTTATCTCATTATATCAATCACCGGTCATGTCACAGATCGGCATAGGGAGCTAATTTCAATTACAATTATAGGATCGACAATGATGCCGATCACTTTTTAAAAATTAATTTTTAGTCTGTTTAAGATATCCCATATAATAACCTGTACTGATTTTTTATATATATTATTGCTTCACCCTGGAGCTTATTGTATTAAATTTTTATCAAAATCGAATAATTATTGAAGTATTTTTACTTTACAAAACTTTTTAATGAATAAAAAATTGCCAATTTTCGTGACTATTACAACATATAAAAGTTTTGTCTTACCATAGTTTGTAACACTATGAAATAAAAAATTACGCGATAGGAAGAAAGTTATTTTATCATTATACTTGTAAAAAAAATTACCAATAACTTGCATTTTGGCTTTCATTTTGTCCTATTTTTACAGTTTTTTCGAAAAAAGTCAATTGTAAATGTTGGAATACGATGATGATATTTTTTTGTGCTCGCCTTTTGCAAATTTTATAGAAGAGTTAGAAAATGAAATAAATAATGATAATATAGAGAATAATAATACAAACAGCAACATTGTGAACAGTAATGAATTTTTTGAGGATGAGGATAATAGTTCTGATACAGATAATAATTATTATGAATCAGAATTAGAGCTTGAAAACGAAAATAAAAAGGAAAATGAACATTATAATGATAAAGATGAAATTATAGAAGTTTCGGAACAAACTGAATTGACAGCATGTGTAATAATAGATTTTGTTGATGGTAAAATTCAACGATGTAAGCAAAAAGGAAAATTAAAGCAATTATATAACCTATTCGGTACATGGCAAGTAGATCGAGATGATATAAAAGAAGCAGACAGTACTTTATCAAAATTAGGAGTTTGCGATACACACTTCCAATTTGACAATAAATATCTGCATAAATCACAAGAAAAAAAATTAAAGAGCTTTGAGACTGGGATAATTCAATGGCGTAGATGTGTTTCTTGTGATAAATATATTACTTTTTTTTCACGAGATGTGGGATGTACTGAACATTCTTGGCATTTAAATGGATATAATATTCAAGTGGCATGTATTGGACAATACAGATGTGATGCATTAAAAATATGCCACCCTATATGTACGCGAGCATTTAACAATATCGAAATACCAAAATCTATTTGCTGTTTATGTTACGAGAAACTTGGAGGACATATTTATCATCGCCCAGGAAGAGGAAAAAAAGGAACCACTTGTATTACTGAGCAATTACATTTAAAAGATACTGATAAAGGATTTGAATTTTTGGGTGATTGGATAATTAATATTTCACAAACCCAAGATGAAGAAAATAAAAATCAAATATTAATAGCATTAATTAATGCTCTTATTCCGTTTACATCCTTTTCACCATCTTTTATTACAAATATTTCAAATAAAAATATTAATTTTACAAACGAATCTAATAAAAATAAACAATTAATTTTTAATCAATTACCTAGTTTATTTATAATTAAAATACTTTTTATTGAATCATCTAAAAAAATAAAATATGAACGGAACTTAAATATTAATAATTTTAAGGAACTTGGATTTGTAATTGGAGATAAATTATGGAATTCGCGTTTAGATATTACCACAAAAAAATCATCTTTAGAATCACCAAAAACTCTTCACGAATATTACAATGCATTTCTGGACTTTCTTACTTCACTTTTTTTTGGAATAATTCATAAACTGCAAGAAAAAAAAATGGAAATAAATAATCGTCAACAAAAAAAACGACAAAAATTACTTACAACTGTAATTTCTGAGAAAACCATCAAAATAGTAACATTTATTACCTCAATATTAATAGAATTAGCTTTTCCTTGTTTGAAAATTTGGTTGCCTCAAGTTCTTACAAGTTTAAGTCGTAAACCACGATTGTTAGGTACATTCCGTCAATTATTAACAGTATGTCATGTGGTATCTCATACAGACCGGTGTTACCGACGGAGGTTTATCCTTCTTAATAAACACGTGGGATGAACAGGAACTCTTGAATTAATATTAGAAATATTATTCAAGGAAACTATTAGTCAAAATAGATACCACTACTACTAATAGGTAGGTTCTAGAAGTTAAATAACTACTGTTAATAAGTGTATTGATTAGTGTTAACTACTAATATCACGAGACGGCGCTCCAAATGATAAAGTAGGCGGTTCAATACAAAGGGTTTGGTTATTATTAATAAAACAATAATACTGATAATTTCAAGGTAATAATAACCTTTATTAATGGTAATTGCAAATACAAAAGAAACTAATTTACAAATAAATTAGTTACAAAAGGCTTCCTAATTAAAGGATAGAATCCTAAACTAACGAATTCTAAATCTGACTATAAACTGACTACTTTTGCCTCAGGCCAAAATCCATCCTTTATATAACTAATTTTTGGGTCCTTTGGGTCCTTTAGGTCCTTT
>PQFF01000202.1:608273-660259 GCA_003547095.1 Diversispora epigaea
ACCGGCATGAAAGAAAACTAGAAAATGCTCGAATGGAAAAAGCCAACCCCATACAACGCCTAATTCAAGGAAAAAATATTTGGAATTTAGCTGTTATTGATAATATTGATTTTAAAGAAAAAAGTTTTAAATTTGGAAATATTTATGATGTTACCAGAGAAAGTTCCCATGCAACATTACGAATGGCTTTCCAAATACAATTACCAGTAAATACAAGAAATGAACCTGAAAAAATAATTGAATTAACTGCAGATACACCATTATTTGGTATGAATTCTAGGATAGAAGAAATATTGATGATTTTTCAAGAAGTATTTCAAGAATTATTAGATTTTAAAAATATTAATAACAAATTATGTTACAATAGAGATTTTGATGCAGAAAGTATTAAATGTCTTATATTACCCAAATTAGATCATGGATGTTTAGGTCCATCTCCTAATATTGTAATTCTTGAACCCGGAAATAACCCAAACTCTGATGAAGAAATTTTAAATGCTGCTAAAATGTATAAAAAAAATTTTATCTTAGAGGATTACCAATTTCTTGATATCGTAGGAGATGAATTAGTATATCGACGACTAAATAAAAACAAAAAAAAATGGCCTAATTTAAGACCTCTTTTAGGCCAGTNCAACCCCATACAACGCCTAATTCAAGGAAAAAATATTTGGAATTTAGCTGTTATTGATAATATTGATTTTAAAGAAAAAAGTTTTAAATTTGGAAATATTTATGATGTTACCAGAGAAAGTTCCCATGCAACATTACGAATGGCTTTCCAAATACAATTACCAGTAAATACAAGAAATGAACCTGAAAAAATAATTGAATTAACTGCAGATACACCATTATTTGGTATGAATTCTAGGATAGAAGAAATATTGATGATTTTTCAAGAAGTATTTCAAGAATTATTAGATTTTAAAAATATTAATAACAAATTATGTTACAATAGAGATTTTGATGCAGAAAGTATTAAATGTCTTATATTACCCAAATTAGATCATGGATGTTTAGGTCCATCTCCTAATATTGTAATTCTTGAACCCGGAAATAACCCAAACTCTGATGAAGAAATTTTAAATGCTGCTAAAATGTATAAAAAAAATTTTATCTTAGAGGATTACCAATTTCTTGATATCGTAGGAGATGAATTAGTATATCGACGACTAAATAAAAACAAAAAAAAATGGCCTAATTTAAGACCTCTTTTAGGCCAGTAGCATACCTCAAAAGACTTTTGTTCTGTACTTATAGTCTTATTTTCAAGTTATGGTTTGTTAAGTTTGGCTTATCAGGAATTAAATATAAACGTTCTAGTGCGTCTAAAATACACCGATCTATAGCGTCCTACGAACACCACCTACGTTCATATAGCGTATTAAATATGCCGTTCTAGTGCGTTCTCCGAACACTTCGTATATATAGCATACTAGAACGCACCGTTCTAGTGCGTTCTCCGAACGTTTCGTATATATAGCGTACTAGAACGTACCGTTCTAGTGCGTTCTTCGAACGTTTCGTATATATAGCGTACTAGAACGTACCGTTCTAGTGCGTTCTTCGAACGTTTCGTATATATAGCGTACTAGAACGCACCGTTCTAGTGCGTTCTCCAGACATTTCGTATATATAGCGTCCTAGAACGCCTCTATATAATTCCGGATGCTTCACGTCTTGGTGTACGCTTTTTAGATAAGTTTGAAATTGCAGTAGATTATCGATCAACAGCTAGAGTTTTGGATCTTTTGTGGGTTGCTGTAGGAGCGGCAATTAATATTTTTATTACTTCAAAAAAAATAATTTTTTCTGAAATTATGGATGGTAAAAATGATACTAACATTTGTCTTAAAGTATGGTATCTTTATTATAGATGGGGAGGTATCTGGAAAGCCCACAGAATGGGAATACGTATAGGAAATTTTGAAATTCAAAAGGATTCACTAGCTGCTGCTGCACCTCTATTTGCTAGTGCGGCTAAATTCAATTATGCAACTGCAATAGCTCACTACCTTGCAACAATAACTGCATATCCACAATTAAAAGAAAGATTACATTACGCTGGTTCTTTTAAAATCCCACATGAAGAAAGTGATTCTCAGCATATTTGTTTTGCTTTTGACGAAGCTCTTGAAGCTTTTGGAGTAAAATATATAAAACAAAATATTAATGGAAATACTATTGATGAAAAAAACCTTAAAAATCAAATAAAAGCATGTCAAGATGAAAGGGAAAGAATAGACTTACTTATATCCGAATATTTAGATGATAAATCAGTATCACAAACTGAACGAGCAATTAAATCTCGAAAGGAGTCACTATGTAATCTTATAGATGATTTGGTAAATGTTTTTGGAATGTCAGATCCGCTGTCTCATGACTTATTTCAAAAATATCCACCAACAGAATTACATAATTAAGGAGTAGAACGTCTTATTGCCTGTTACCAGAAAGGATTAGAACGAATTAAAAAAGTTTATCGACAAGAGGTTCTGGAAATAGAATCTAAAAACACTCAAGGAAGAAGAATAACAGAAGTAGTTAGAACAAAATTAAAAGATTTTACTGAAAAAAAAAAGGAAAAAACCAGGTTGAAAAAAGAAAATTATCCCAAACTCAGAATATACCACAAGTAAATGAATTTTTGAATAATTCGGGATTATTACATCTACCTGCTAATAACCAAAATAATCCAGTAGAGCCATTAAGGAAGAAAAGAAAGCAAACTACTGTAGAAGAAGAAAATATTCTTGAGGAACTACTAGTTTATGAAGAATTACCAAGTTCGGTTATTGATGAGGCTTTAAATAGACTTTCAACCGATTGGAACAGAACCAAAGTTAAAGCAGCATGGAAATATCGTAAAAATAAATAATTTTATTAAAATAAAATACAAATAGTTGTAATTTAAACGACTTTATTAATAAACTAAAATAAATTACCAATTTCTGAAAAAAATTACTATCTAATTCACATTTCTTATACTAAGATTTCTGATTGTGCATAAAAAATTACATATAGTTAGGTACTCAAGGTATNTTTGAATAATTCGGGATTATTACATCTACCTGCTAATAACCAAAATAATCCAGTAGAGCCATTAAGGAAGAAAAGAAAGCAAACTACTGTAGAAGAAGAAAATATTCTTGAGGAACTACTAGTTTATGAAGAATTACCAAGTTCGGTTATTGATGAGGCTTTAAATAGACTTTCAACCGATTGGAACAGAACCAAAGTTAAAGCAGCATGGAAATATCGTAAAAATAAATAATTTTATTAAAATAAAATACAAATAGTTGTAATTTAAACGACTTTATTAATAAACTAAAATAAATTACCAATTTCTGAAAAAAATTACTATCTAATTCACATTTCTTATACTAAGATTTCTGATTGTGCATAAAAAATTACATATAGTTAGGTACTCAAGGTATTGTTCGATTTTAATACAAACTTGCATTTCAAAGTTAAGATCAAAAAAAAAGGAAAAATTGGCCTAATAGAAACTTTTTATACAAGTGTTGTATTATGAAAAAAAGTAAAAAAACAAATAAATGGAAACTTGAGAAATAGAATTTGGTAAGGTTCGTAATATAATTGTTTGAAAAAAATTTATGTTACGTTAGTACCGAATTTCTTATAATTTATTGTTATACCAATTTCTATTAATGATCGGCAACCTCTTGTGACATGACTGATGATTGATATAGAGGATAAGCTATAAGCTTATCTCATTATATAGAAGATAAGCTGTGAGTTTATCTCATTATATAAAAGATAAGCTGTAAGCTTATCTCATTATTTAGAGGATAAACCTTAAGCTTATCTTATTATATAAAGGATAAGCTGTGAACTTATCTCATTATGTAGAAGATAAGCTATGAGCTTATCTCATTATCTAGAGGATAAGTCGTTAGCTTATCTCATTATATAGAAAATAAGCTGTAAGCTTATCTCATAATGTAGAAGATAAGCCGTGAGCTTATTTTATAATGTAGAAGATAAGCTGTGAGCTTATCTTATTATCTAGAGGATAAGCTGTGAGCTTATCTCATTATATAAAGGATAAGCTATGAGCTTATCTCATTATATAGAGGATAAGCTATAAGCTTATCTCATTATATAGAGAATAAGCCGTGAGCTTATCTCATTATCTAGAGGATAAGCTGTAAGCTTATCTCATTATATAGAGGATAAGCTCTAAGCTTATCTCATTGTATAGAGGATAAGCCGTAAGCTTATTTCATTATATAGAGGATAAGCTGTAAACTTATCTTATAATATAGAGGATAAGTTTTATCTTAATTTTTTAAATTGGCCTAATTTATACTGTTAATGCAGGCCATCTGCGTCACAGGATATAACCTGTCTGCTTTTGTCCACGCAGACAAGTTATATCCTAAAAAATTATGCGAATGTGATGTTTTATTCTCTCTAATAATAAAATATAAATATAATATGCTAAAATTAAAGTAATTAATATCTAATAAAATATAAATATAATATGCAAAAATTAAAGTAATTAATGTATGATATAATTAATTATTAAAATTTAAATTTAAATTAAAATAGTCGATTAGTTTCATCTTTAAAATAAAAATATACATTATTAAATTATTTATGATTATTAAATAATATAATAATTATTAAAAAATTTACCATAATAAACAATTTTTTACTTCATTCACAATACTTTAATAGTCCAAGAATGTTTAAGTACTGCAATATTTCCGGTAAATATATTTTCAATACAGGATTTAAGATAGGATAAGACTATCATTTAAGCATGGAACAAATTGCTAAGAGTTATCTAATAAATATAAAAATATGCGTTTACAAAATAAACTTGAAGTTAATTATTGTTTTTCAAGTTGAAATTTGACAAACGAAATAATATTATACTTAAGTCTTATTTAAAACATTATAAGAAATAGAAAAATACTTTTTATTTTTCCAATCCAGATTGATTATACTAAAAACAAAAAAATAAGTAAAGTTCTGATTTTAATTAGAAAATGAATACGGTATTAATAAAAATTGTAGCCCTTGTTATAATGAAGATCCGTTGGTTAAAAAAAAAATAAAAAAAAAATAAAAAAAATAATAATAGTGATTTTAAATATTTGGTATAAAAATAATTGATGAATATATAGTAGTATATTTTTATCTTTGTTTCAAGGTTGTTTTTTTTAAAACTTTTTTAAAGAAAATTTTATTTATTACATCAGAATAAATAAGAGATGATGAAGTCATGTGTGCTTATAAGATAAATATGTTACAATAGTATAACCAATTGATCGATGGTAACTTGAGAATTTCTCTTTGTGCAAAAAATTGATTTTAGAAATCAGTAATTATTAAAGGTCAAGAGAAATTTAAATGATAGTTTTTCTAGAATTGCGAGTAAAGATAGTGAATCATTAATTATCATTATTAATATTGAAACTAGATTGAACTATTATAAAAGAATTTTTATCCTTTAATAATAATATTAAAAAAATATAAGTAAAAACTCTTTACCTTTATGATATTTTCTGTCATCAATCCCACCAAAGAAAAGAGATTTCTGTCCAAGAGGGATGAGGAAGGCCAAGAAAATATTTCCACCGTGTCACAAGACCAAAGTAAGTCACCATTAATTTATTATTATTACTTTTAAAAAAATAATTAAAGAAAAATATATGCATTTATAATAAGAAGTGAAGGTAATGAAAAATGAGAAGGAGATGATGTTCGTGAGAAAGATGATAAACCTATATTTACATTATCATTATAATAATTATTGTTAGTTTAATGTTGATGCATGCAAAACACATCAACTAATTTCAACAACAACAATGATTACAATAAATGGATTCTAAAGAACTCAATTTGAGTAAGAATGTCAGATAACTTTTAAAATTTTTCACAACTCAGGAGGATTACAACTTGGTGATGATAATTTGGAAGAATAGTGTTTAGAAAAAGTATGTTCTGTTGTTAATTAATTTATTTATTTATTGATTTATTGATTTTATTTATTGCTAATTTATTTATTTATTATATTTTAGTTAAATCTTAAATTTGAACGTTTAAGAGAAATTATGCCAACTATTATTCGCAAAGCATTGAAGGTATTATTATCATTATCATTATTTATTATTTATTATTTATTGTTATTTATTATTATTTGTTGTTATTTATTTATTTAGTATTTATTTATCACTATTTATTATTTTTTTTAATAGTACAATTGGTTGATCTTTAGGATAAATGTTTGGTTTCTTAATTTGAACGTGATGAATTTTTCGAGAGCTTACAAAAAAGTAAGTAAACTAAAATTAACATCTAATAACATTTAATTATAATAATAACTTTCATAACTATTATTATAATATTACATTTTAATATCAAATTAATTTATTTAATAATTAGATAATTAACTTTTATTTACAATTGGAATAAGCGCTAGCCTCCCAGTAAAGGGGTTAAACCTTTTACAGTGGTTGGCCAGGCAGTAGTTAGTTATTTATTAATTAGATAGCTCAACTTAGTCAGATTTTATCCTTCATGTATTTTTTATTAAATGTTTATAAATGAATAAAGTCGAGGCCAATTCCATTCCATTACAATTGGAATTAGCCAACGAAATATATGAATTACTTTCACAAGAAGTATCTCATCTACAAGAATTATATGCGTGCCAATTGAGGTAAAATTATTGTTAATTTATTATTTATTAATTTATTGATATTTATTATTTATATTAACATCCATCATTCACAGAAAATGATTGAATTCGAAAAAAAAGGGCATCCTGTCCACATCACCTCTTTCAAAGTTCATTCCCACTATTGGAAGAAAAATGGAGAAAACCTTGTTAACCCAATTTAGTTAAGATTGAAAATAAATTAATTAGTACACGTTATTACAATAATTAATTTTTATATTTAACATTAAAGAACGTGTGCATCAGAAGGTTCAATAATGTTATATCGTTGAAATAATATATTTTAACACTTAGCGATCTTGTGATAAATTCATATTTCCTTTATTATTATTTCCTATTTTTATAAAATCAAAATAACAAGCTAAGTAAATTAAATTCGTAAAAATGTGATGAAAAATTCATACTCAATACCTAGTGTTAAGATTTTATAATATCGAAAACTAATAAATCAAATCAATCAAATAGATTAGATTAGAATTACCTAAATAACATAGAAATGAATTTATACAGATAAATCAAATAATCAAATCAATTAAATAAATAGATCAGAATTATCTAAATAACATAGAAATGAATTTATATAATTAATTATAAAATAATATAATATAAAATAAATAAAATATATAACAAACTTACTAGGACATAAATTAGAAATAGATTCAGTTAATTTTTCAAGTTTCCGTTTGAAATTTTCTTCGTTCTTGGGTTTTGGAAGTTTTGAAAAATCAAGAAGTCGACTGGTATAAATTGCTTGTGGATGTGTTTGATAATTAAGAGGAGTCATAGTTGTTGTATTGGTTGATTCTTGATTTACTGAAAATTCTTCAGCTTTTTTAATTTGAATTATAATTTCTGAATCATTATTTTTCCCTTCGTCTAAATAACTTTCATAATTATATATGTATTCATGCAACTCATCAAATAATTCTTCAAAAGTGGGTCTGTATGTAACTCGTGCATCCCAACACCTCATAATCATTCTTTTAATTAATTTGAAAATATGAAATGGAATTTTTGGTCATAATCCATTGCATATTTTCATGACTAAATCTTTATCATGTGGTATATCAGGATATGGAGGAAAGCCAGCAATTATCTCATATGCAATAATTCCATACAAATATATATCAGCAGCTTTTGTGTATTCTTCATCACCACTTAATACCTCTGGAGCAATATATGGTAATACACCAAATATATTCTTTTTTCTGGGATTATTTGAATTTGTCCTTATTAGTTTACTTAATCCAAAATCTGAAATTCTTATTGCATCAGGATCTTCAAAATTGTATGATAAAATATTTCCTGGATGGAAGTCTTGATGAACTATATCTAATTTATGAATCTCCAACAACTTTGAAAATAAATCCCATAGATTAATTAATTTTAGTTTCCAATTAATATTATTAAATTTAATTTTTAAATAATTATCATATATGAGTGCGTTTCTAGATTTTGTGTAATTCCATAAAATTTAATCGAAGCAAATTCAGTTCGTACTTTTAAGTGAATTTTCATCTAATAATATAAACATTTTTAATTTATAGTTAAAACGTTAAATAATAGTTTGAAAATTGAATTTAAATATTAATTAAAATATTTACCTCATTTAAGACATCGTTGAAATTCACAAAATTATTAAACTTTTTCAATGCCACTTCTACTTCTTTACGATATCTTTTCCATTGTTGATTTTCAATATCCCATTCTCCAATATATCCATCAATCCACCTAGCATAATGTATTGTTTCAAATCCACCTTTACCTATTTATTTAATATCTTTAAATTTATCATAATGTATCCATTTTATTACTCCATAATTATTATTAGCATTTAGTTGAGCATCTTGAATGAATTTATCTATTTTGTCATTTTCACTTGTCCAATTATTAAAATCATTTTGGAAATGTTTTGAGTTACATAGTTTGCACCAATTATCATAATTATCATATTCTTAATTGCATTCTGGGCATATATTAAATGACATTTTTTTGTTTTTAGTATTTAAGGCCGAATTTTATTTTTTTTAATAAATTTGTTTCAGAATTTTTGTACTGCATGACCGAAATTTAGCTATTTTAGAAATTTTCTTGTTAAAGTCAAGCTTGTATCATAAGCAAAATCATTATTTTGACCCACATGATTATACAATAACCCAAATACTTTGTCATTTTCCATTTTCGTAAAAAAAAAACCAAATAAAAATAAATAAAATGGTATTGTCACAGGAGTGCAGAGTATTTCAAACAATTTCTCAAATTAGTCTCTCAGTTTGCATCACACAAACAAATAATAATACACTCTATCTGCCAGTAGGTCAAGCAATCAATCGATCTAAACTTGCCTATCTCGAAATAGATAATAAATATATAATAAATAATAATAATAATCAAATAATAATTAATTAATCATGAAGGCACAGTGAGTAAGGTGGAGTAAAAGTAGTAATGCAGTATCAAACAATATTTAATAATATTTCGCAATATTACAACACAAAGTATAAGTTTATTAAAATATAAAATATAAAGTTTTTAAAAGCAAAGTATCATTTAACAACAGAAATATTACAGTGTGACATATCTTTCCTGTTCCTGAATGAAGTTTACTTTTCTATTTAATATTTATTAAAGTATTTCGAATTATTCTGAATTATTTCTAATTAATTATTTATATTCTAACTTGTAACTATACTTGCACGCAAAATTATTTTGGGACCCCGAAATTGCAATTTCGGGAAAAAAAGTCAAAATAGTTTTTCATAGAAGACGAAATTATTTTATTTAAATCCTGAAATTTTTTGACCACCCAGATTTATTCTTTGATTGAAGATACACATAACTAGATACTTTTTTTACTTCCATATATAGAATAGATTCTGCATAAATCTCAAAAAGTCGAAATATCTCAAAAATCCAAAACCAATTTTGGGAACATGTATACTTGTAACTGAATTAGCTGTGANAATTAATCATGAAGGCACAGTGAGTAAGGTGGAGTAAAAGTAGTAATGCAGTATCAAACAATATTTAATAATATTTCGCAATATTACAACACAAAGTATAAGTTTATTAAAATATAAAATATAAAGTTTTTAAAAGCAAAGTATCATTTAACAACAGAAATATTACAGTGTGACATATCTTTCCTGTTCCTGAATGAAGTTTACTTTTCTATTTAATATTTATTAAAGTATTTCGAATTATTCTGAATTATTTCTAATTAATTATTTATATTCTAACTTGTAACTATACTTGCACGCAAAATTATTTTGGGACCCCGAAATTGCAATTTCGGGAAAAAAAGTCAAAATAGTTTTTCATAGAAGACGAAATTATTTTATTTAAATCCTGAAATTTTTTGACCACCCAGATTTATTCTTTGATTGAAGATACACATAACTAGATACTTTTTTTACTTCCATATATAGAATAGATTCTGCATAAATCTCAAAAAGTCGAAATATCTCAAAAATCCAAAACCAATTTTGGGAACATGTATACTTGTAACTGAATTAGCTGTGAACTAACTACTAAAACTTACTCCCAACAACAGTTGTATTTATACTTTCTCTTTTGTTTATACTTCATCTTTGTACTTCATACTTCATCCTTTGTGCATCATCCTTCATCCTCACACGATATCCATCATCCTCGTACGGTATTCTTCATCCTTGCACAGCATTATTCATCCTTCATCCTCGTACAAGGATGACAATTACCTGAAAGTTCATCTAGTGTCACAAAATATCATCCCCCATGACATTTCACCTAATTACCAATTTACTTTGCCACAGTATTATAAGGGTCAGGACTTAAATTATCCATTTTTTTTTTTTTTTTTTTTTTTTTTTAACCAACGGAGTCTTGCTCCAATAAAATTTATTAATATAAAATCTGTAAACTTTACATTTTAAATATTATACATTTATTGAAACTGACTAAAATATTTCTATCTACCGTCCGACCCATCGTTGCCCAGGCTAAGCCTGAGAACTGATGGTCAAAACTCCATCAGATAAAATCGAGGTATCTGTAACAATAGTTAGTATTATAATAACTTCCATATTCAATCCATGTTTCTAGATTATGCACCGTATATCTTTCAATTATTTTTTTTGTTTCTCTTTCTATCTCCTTCTTTTCTTCTCTAGCTATTATTTGACTATCTCTGTTTCTATTTATTTCTTTAGTTAATTCTGTATCTATATTATCTTCTTCCCTATTTATATTATTGTTATTATTATTATTATTGTTTTTATTTTTTCTCTTTTTAACTTTATTTGTAATATTGTTTTGAAGTTCCCATTCAATTACTCTTTCACATCTTTCCTTCCAATATTTATGTAAATATTCTTTAAATTTACAAATTCCTTCAAATACTGCTTCCCTGGCTTTTATTTTGCTTCTAAGTGTCTTAGCTACCTTATTAATTAATGAATGTGGTATAAGCCCCCTAATTACATCATATAAGTTCACATGATGAAATGTTCTTTGATCTTGATCATCTATATTCCATAGGTATAGCTCACTTATTGATTTTAGTATTGTATTAATTGTTTTTCTACTTATGTCTTTGGTCTTTTCATAAGTTTTATCTGTTAAGTATTCAATTAATTTTTCATAATGTTTGATCATTGGCTTATATTCAGGATCATTATTATTTCTCTTGCACTCAAATACATGCAAATTATTTTCTTCATATCTTCCACATAATACACATTTGGGATCTTTATATATATGAGGTTGGTGTTGGAATCTTCTAGTCATTACTGGTAGTTCTTCATTTAAGAGTTTCATTGCAAAACTTCTTTTTATTTGGTCTTCCCTATTTGTTTTGTCANTTTATTATTTTTATTATTTTTATTATTTTTATTTTTTTTTATTTTTTTTATTATTAAAATGATTTTTAAATAGATTAAGAAATTATTTACTCATTAAATAGTTTCTATTAATTAATTTTATGAATTTTATTATTTATTATTTTATTATTTTTATTATTTTTATTATTTTTATTTTTTTTTATTTTTTTTATTATTAAAATGATTTTTAAATAGATTAAGAAATTATTTACTCATTAAATAGTTTCTATTAATTAATTTTATGAATTTTATTATTTATTATTTTATTATTTTTATTATTTTTATTATTTTTTTTTTATTATTTTTATTATTTTTATTAAAACTATTATAATTTTTAAATATTAATTTACTTTTTCATGCATTTTTTAAATAATAAATTATTTTTATAGTTCATGATTCAAAATAATACTCTTCATTTAAGAAATTATTTATTTATTAAATTGTTTCTATTAATTAATTTTATGAATTTTAAATGTAATTATAAGTATTTTTGGTGTCAAATTTTTTTTATTTGTAAACTATTGTCTGGTACAAAAAGATTTGCTCCTCAAAAAAATATTAATAAAAAATTTTTTTGTTTATTAAACTTTATTTTTATTATTTAAATGATATCAATACATGTTCGGAAGTATGATATATAAATTTTATATGGAATTTATGTATCATTATCAGAATTATCATAGTTATCAATTTCTTCATTGATCAATTGTAGATTTTCATCAGAATCAAAATATTCCTTGACATTTTTAAGTGCTTTTCTCCAAAATCCAACTATAACTTGTGAATTAATTTTATTTTTAAATGCATTTAAAAAATAAAAGATTTGTATGTGGACCTAAACTTGCAACTTCACCCTTTACAACTGTCCAAATACCTTCAATTGGTTGAAGCTTACAGTAATAAGGAGGAGTAAAAAAAACTTGATTATTGTATTGTTTTGCTATTTCAACACAAAAAAATGGTACTTTTTCTTTGTTCATCTGAACCAGTTCATAAAGTTCCAGTCTTCTTAATTCACCGGAAAAAGAAATATTATGGGCAGTTAACCAATCAACAATTTCATTTTTTTGTGCTTGATGCTGAAATACTTTCAGTTCGCTATTTATGATAGCTTGTCCTATCCATATGAATGTTTACCGGTCCATATTTTTTGTGAAGGATTTTACAAAGGGTCAAAAAAAGGCTTTCAAAAATTTCCGCATTAAAGTTTTCATAATAATTTATCTGATTGGAATCAATATTGGCATCTTTAATAACATCGGGAATATCATTCCATTCTTCAGCATAGTTTTTTTTTTCCTCAGTTACTTGGAGGTTTAATTGCTGGTTCCCAAATATGAACAGAATTTGGAACAAGTTCACCATATAGCTTATTGGAAAACCCATTTCAGAATATAACAATTGCTCCAAAAATTGCTACTAACAGATCATGTCTCAGTGTTAAGACAACACCTTGATAAGGGACCCATGTATTTTGTGAAATATGATGAAGATGACAATATGATTCATTAAGAAAAACTTCTGGATGACGTGGAATATTATTTTTGCCTTCTAAATTAGCAAAACAGAAACAAAGATAGCGGCAATGAAATACAATATTATTTGGTAACTCATGAAGAAGGTTTCTTTGTTCTCCTTGACTATAGTAATAGCCCAAGTGATGTAATAGTCATAAAAGCTGCCATTTTGAAAATGTATAACCTTGTTCAGAAAGAAACTGACATAGAACAGGTGTGAAAAGTTGTTCAGCCATTTTATTTGCCTTCAAAATTTTTGTGCACAATAGTTCTGTAACATTTTCATCAGGTTGAAATTTAGACTGTCCAAGATTTTTTGGTGGTGTAAATATACTGTCATTATGCTTATTCCAGTCTGCTACTACACTTTCAACTGTTCTCTCAGCAATACCCAACACCTTAGCAACTTGCTTGAGTAATGTAAGTGTTTGATGATCATTTTCTATGGAATTAGCCCCAGAAAAGTAGTTGTAAATGTTAATTATCATTGATTTTTTATTCTCTGTAAGTGATGCATCACTTTCTTTTAAAGGAGATGGAAGCATAGTTAAGTAAAAAAATTTTGGCAACGAATACCTTTGGTTATGTTGTACAAAACGTGTGAATTTCAAGCTATCATGTTAGTTGTACAAAATTTTTTATTTGATGTAAATCGAACCTTTTTCCAGTGAAGAGCAAATTTTTTTGCACCGGACCATATAAAAATTTGATTTTTAATAATTCTTTTATCAAATTTATCAAATAATAAATATAAAATTTGTATCTTTTTTATAAGGTGGTAATTGTGTTATAATAGATTTATTGTTTCTTAATACTTTATGAGAGAATGAGTTTATAGCTAGTAATTTTTTTATTATAATTTGTTATTCATTGTATGAATTTCTTGATAATATTTCATACCATAAAGAATTTTTGCATGATTAATAATCTATCTTATATTTAATAAAATATTATAAAAATCTTTTTCATGTTTATATAACTGAAACTAAATAATTTAAAAGTTATCTTTTATATCAGAATTAAGCTTTGATCATATTAGAAAGGTATCAGCTAGAGTTTGATACATTCAAGAGAATTAAAGATACTATTTTCACATTATTTCTTGATGTATTCGTATCAATGTGATTTTTGATTTAATATATAATATATACAGTGTAGTCTGCATTAAACATGTTGTCAAAAGTAAAAAGTCATTGACTCAACTACTGAAATTTAGTTGCGTCTATGTAATTGCGTCAAAATAATTGCGTCAATTGCATCAATTGCGTCAATTTTTCATATGAATCAATTCCAAATTTTTAAATTTTAATTGTGTCTGACTCAATTCAATAGTTTTGACGACATGTATAGTCTGCATTATTATTTTAGACTAATATAAAATATATAGTATAGATTTTCAATACTTCTATTATGTCATGATTATTTATTTAAGTAAATTCATATCTAACCATTTTTCTTATAATAATAGTATATTGTACTGATCTCTCTCTTGAGTAGTCATGTACTAATTATTTTATTAGTAATTTTTTTTATATAGTTAATAAAATTAAAGAAATCTCATCAGGAAGTTTTTTTAACCATAAATTTACAGTTAAAAAAACTTCCTGATGCTATTTATAAATTTATATAACTTCAATTATTTATTGAGAATTGATAACATGAACAGTGAAATTATTTTATAATTAAAGTATATAGGCAATGTATTTTTATTTAATAAAGGGTAGTTCTCTGTCTTATAATTTATTATAATTTAATTACAAGTTTATTTGACAAAGTGCCCACACATATTTGCTTCTTGGTGAAGCATAGTTATGATAATAACTTAATACACACACACTCTTACACTTACAAAATAAGAGTTAATGAGTCAGACTCTTACAGATTAATTCACAACTCACTGGTATCACTCTTGGAAATAATAGGTAATTCCAAAGATAGCAAACTGGTAGTGTTTAGAAGTATGCATAAATTTAAACTTCTTTTATTTCAATTATGGAAGTACCACTGTGAAAAGTTTCTAATATGGGAAAGAAGTCAGAATGCCAAAGCAAAAGACAAAAATCAGGGAGGAAAAAAACCTAACAATACTTCAACTATGATATATGAATCTGCAGATATGAGAGTTTATGATGATGTAATTCCTGATTAACGACAGCAAACAAAAAGTTTACAAGTATGTAATTATGATATGGATTATGGATCTGGGAAAAAGAGAAACTCATTTAACACAGCTGTTTTTTATACAAAATATTGGCTAGATGCAAAAATATTGAATGGAGTTAGCATAAAAGGGACTTCACATTTTTATAAAACTAACTTACACTGGTCAAATGAAGAAAAACAGGCAAAAGTTTTGGCACAAATGGGCAAAAAGATGTGCAAATAGGCAGGGAGATTTGTAGATGAAATGTAAATAGGCAGGAGATTTGTAGATGATATGCAAATAGTCAGGTAGATTTGTGGATGATATGTTGTTGGCTTATTTATACCTTCAAAAAAAAATAGGGAACAACAACTAAAGCAGGGAAAAACTAAGTATAAAGATCACACAGCAATTGTATGTGATATGCTATTCCTTAAACTGTATATTTTAGCGGGCAAATTTGGCTACTAAAACAATTGGAGAAAATCTAATCACACAAAAAATTGTTCATAAAAAATCTAACTTAAATTCATTAGGATAACCCCTAGAGCCACATCATGTGCCACAATATAAATTGTGATGTTACCATTATACATGTTCCCAAAATTGATTTTGAATTTTTGAGGTATTTCAACTTTTTAAGAATTATGCAGAATATATTCTATATATGGAAGTAAAAAAAGTACCCAGTTATGTGTATCTTTAATCAAAGAATAAATCTAGGTAGTCAAAAAATTTCAGGTTTTACGTAAAATAATTTTGTCTTTTATGAAAAACTATTTTGACTTTTTTCCCCAAAATACCAATTTCAGGGCCCCAAAATGATTTTGCGTGCAAGTATAGTTACCATGTTACTTGACCTTCCGAGATGAACACAAATTTGAGTCACATGAAATATGTTATGTTTCAGCCGTGAGGTATCTCGTGTGACCAAACTTACAAAATTATGATATAAATTTATTTTTAAATACTTTAGATCTAGACGAAAAAAAGCTGTTATAATATGGGGACTTAATTATAATAAAATTTTGCATAATTGGATAATTAAATTGTTAAAAAAGGTTAAATAAATTTAATATTACAAATTTATATTATTAATCTGATAAAATTAATAAAATTAAATATCATTATTTAATTAATTTTAATAATAAAATAATAAAAATCATGATACTCAAATTATATAAAAATTAAAAATTTACAAAAAAAAATATATTTATTTTTTATTTTTTATGAAAAAAAATATATTTATTTTTTATGTTTTATGAAAAAAAATATATTTATTTTTTTATGAAAATATATTTATTTTTTTATGAAAATAAATTTATTTTTTATGAAAATCAATAAAACTATTACAATTTCCATTGCAACAAAGAGGAACATTGCACTTTATTACACCAAAGTTGACTTTGATGTGGCATTTTACGGTCCAAATTCAAATTTTTTTACTTGCTAACCAAGTACATCATTGGCATGCTTCTTGTTCACTCCCTTCACTCTACAAAATGATCTCCAGATACAAATCGTTGATTTGAAAGTTCAAAATTTTTTATTACTTTTGGTCGTTTACCTTCTTTCTTTACTTCTTCTTTTGCTTCACTTTTTGAACTATTTTTTAAATAAACTTTATCATCTGCAAAATTAATAAGCTCCCAAACAAGCCCATGCCAAAATTTTTTTTGTTCTTGTTTCAATCCTAATGTTCGGATGATCCAGTATGTATTGATGATTGCTGTATCTAATAACCAAAAAAAAAAGAGATATCCAATTTCTTCACACTATTTGTTGTGTATTGTAATATGATTGTAATTGGTTCGCAATATCCACACCATTCATGTGATGATTGTAATCATCAATAATTTTCAGAATTTTTAATTTTTTTTTTTGATTTGGAACCAAATATTGCACACACCTTTTATTAATAAATTATTTAACAAAAAAATAGATAAATAAAATAATGCAACAAGAACGTTTGAATTTAATTATGAAAAATATACATACCTTTGTTGCATTTGTACTTGTTTTCCTTGGTCATCGTCTTTCCCATTCTACTTTTCATTTTTCACCAACAAGACCATGAATTGTTAATAGCATAGTGACAGGACCATTATCTTGCCAAAAAACTGCCAATACATCATTTATCACAACACCAGAATGGACATCCCAGTCAAGTTTAATATTTTTATCCAACTTTAATTTTTTTGGAAATTCGGAAGCTGTTTTTTGGACTTTTCTGCAAGCACCAATACCAATTTGCAAAAATATTGAAAAAAAGGAACATTAGAAAAATAATTATCCATAAAAATATTGTATGAAAACTGATGGTACAGAAGTTGTATAATGAAATGATGAACTAAACATCCAGTTTGATTAAGACCATTTATTCTGGGCACATTACTTGGAGTGATGCGTGATGTTGGTAAAAAAGTGTACATATATCCAGCTTCACAAAGTGACAAAATTTTGAAACCTTCAGGAGTTGATTTGTTCTTTATTCAAATAGTATGAATGCTTCTTCCAGAAAATCATACCATCATTTCATCTACTGAAACATTTGATTCTAATGTGTAAAGCTGCTTCGAAACATCTTGTACTTTTGAGAGCAACGGCTCCAATTTATCAAAATAATTATTAATTATAGCTGATAGTGAGGAAATATGTAAATATCTTTTTATTTGTTCAAAACAAAATAAAAACATTTGTTTTGAAATATTGTGAATAGGAAATTTTATATCTTCATTTCAATATTGATTAAAAGAAGGTAATTTAAAAAGTCCTTGATAAATAACTAATACAATCCAAATAATAAGTTCTTTACACTCTATTTTTTGCCATGGTCTGCCAGTAACACATACAAATTTGTATTAATAATTATTGTATCTAAAATATTTGTTGGAAAAAAAAGAAAAAAAAGATTAATTGGTTTGGAAAAATTAGTGGTTGCAAATTAACAAATGTCTAATGTAATGGTCTTGAATGAACAAAGTATTCAAAATTAAAAGGTGGTGGTGGCAACTGTATAGTTCCTGCTGGTTCGTGTCTACCTCTACCTCTACTCTCCCTCTCTCTCTTCCTCTCCCTCTACCTCTATGAACATTCCTTGTGTCCTCTTCTTTCTCTTCTTCATCTTTCTTCTTATCCTCAATTTCAGATTCCAGACTATCTGAAAAATGTTGTCAGGATATCAAAAATGGTACATATTCTTCTTTTTTATCAATGTTTACTTCTGTAATTTCTAAAGGAAATGAACTCGAAGAGGACAACATATTTGAACTAATTGCAAAGGACATACTTTTAATATTATTTTTGTGGGTGGGAATTTTAGATAATTATTAAAAACATTGTGAGAATGAATCATATGATGATCGAAAATATACTACGCATTCATATTTGCTTAGTAATAGGGGGGTGTTGCTTTTATTTATGTTTATTTTATTATGTGTTTATTTTATTATGTTTATTTTGTTATGTTTATTTGTTTATTTGTTTATTTATGATATGTAACTTATAATTGTTTATTTTTTTTTTATTTCTAACTAATAACAAGAAATTTATTACAGATTCTATGTTTATTAAGATGTAGCACTGCTTTTTGTATTTCAAAACAAGATTATCAGAAAAAATAAAAATAAAAATAAACAATTAAAACAATTAATATTGGTCTACATAATGCATAAATTTTGTTGATAATATAATTGATATTTATATATAAATGTATCAAAAAGGTAACTCCTTTGTTAACTCCGCTTTAGCCAGTTAGAAATAAAAAAAAATAAACAATTATAAGCCGCATATCATAAACATAAATAAACAAATAAACATAATAAAATTTTTATTTATGTTTATTTTATTATGTTTATTATATATTATATTATAATATAATATATAAAATTTTATTCCCCATATGAGCATGAAAAGTATAAAAGGGATCCATTTTCCCCATTTTCCCCATTTTCAAAAAACTCGAGTCCTCTTTTTAAAAAACAAAAAAAATAATAAGTATTCTCTCCAAAAGTAAATATTTATTATTATTATTATTATTATTATTATTATTATTATTATGATTTAATATTTTTTTAATTAAAAGTATTAAAATCTTCTTTTCTTGATTTAAAAGAGGAGAGAATCCCAGGAACGAAATAAACGAATGTGATGAAAGGATCTCTCCAAAGGTGACTATTATTCTATTTTATTATTCTTTTATATAAATACTAACCTTCTTTTCTAGATCTAAAAGGCGAGAGGATTCGAAAACAAAATGATATAAATACTAACCTTCTTTTCTAGATCTAAAAGAAAACAAAATGATATAAATACTAACCTTCTTTTCTAGATCTAAAAGAAAACAAAATGATATAAATACTAACCTTTTTTTCTAGATCTAAAAGGTGAGAGAATCCGAAAACGAAATGACACCCATTATGAAAATAATAAACTCCCAAAAGGTAAATATTTATTATTATTATTATTAATTAAAAAAAAGAAAGAAACAACTGATAATAATATTCATTTCTTTCTAAATAATAGGGAGTGAAAGGGAGGGAAGGGTTGGCAAACTACTTTTTTCATAATTATTTTCTGCTCCAAAGGTGGAAATTAATTATGAAAAAAGTAGTAAGTTTCATTTAATTACTACTTTTCCATAATTATTTTCTCCTTCAAAAGCGGAAAATAATTATGAGAAAAGTAGTAAGTTTTAAAAGGGTGTCGAGGACTCGATTAAAGGTGAGTGGGATTGTTGCATGGTGGCAATAACTCCCATCTTCGGTAAGTATTATTATTTTTATTTATTATTTATTATTATTTATTATTTTATTTA
Source organism: Diversispora epigaea (assembly GCA_003547095.1). Classification (NCBI taxonomy): domain Eukaryota; kingdom Fungi; phylum Glomeromycota; class Glomeromycetes; order Diversisporales; family Diversisporaceae; genus Diversispora; species Diversispora epigaea. The sequence continues at coordinate 628,321 of PQFF01000202.1, forward strand.
TTAATAATATTATTTTATGTATTTATTATCTTTTTTAGAGCAGGGAAATGCCATACCACTCACCACANATGACACCCATTATGAAAATAATAAACTCCCAAAAGGTAAATATTTATTATTATTATTATTAATTAAAAAAAAGAAAGAAACAACTGATAATAATATTCATTTCTTTCTAAATAATAGGGAGTGAAAGGGAGGGAAGGGTTGGCAAACTACTTTTTTCATAATTATTTTCTGCTCCAAAGGTGGAAATTAATTATGAAAAAAGTAGTAAGTTTCATTTAATTACTACTTTTCCATAATTATTTTCTCCTTCAAAAGCGGAAAATAATTATGAGAAAAGTAGTAAGTTTTAAAAGGGTGTCGAGGACTCGATTAAAGGTGAGTGGGATTGTTGCATGGTGGCAATAACTCCCATCTTCGGTAAGTATTATTATTTTTATTTATTATTTATTATTATTTATTATTTTATTTATTAATAATATTATTTTATGTATTTATTATCTTTTTTAGAGCAGGGAAATGCCATACCACTCACCACAAAGTTTCCCTTCTCCAAATAATACCAGTAAGTTTTATTGATTATTTATTATTAATTAATTAATTAATTTAAATAATTTAAATAAATTTTATTATTATTTCTAAAAAAAGTTAGTATTTTATGGAGAGGAAGTCCAAAGAATTTAATATAGTGTATGGTTATTCCCGCAAATCATAATGGTGAGCTTTTTTTATATTTAAAGTTTTATTATTATTATTATTATTATTTTTAATATTAATATGGATATATTTTTAAAATTTTAGAATTCTTTGGAACCTGGATTTTGGACAAGATGATAGTGACGATAATGACGGTGACGACGAAGATGACGATGACAACGACAACGACAACAACGACGATGATGACGATGAAGATGAATGGTAAGTGGTTGGTGGATATTTGGTGGTATTTTTTGTGATCATATGTTGGGATGTTATGACGGGTTTATTTGGTTATCGTTTATGTTGGGACGGCAGAAAGATATTATGACGGGTTTATTGGGTTATCATTTATGTTGGGACGGCAGAAAGATATTATAACGGGTTTATTTGGTTATTGTTTATGTTGGGACGGCAGAAAGATATTATGATGGGTTTATTGGGTTATCGTTTATGTTGGGATGGTAGAAAGATATTATGACGGGTTTATTGGGTTATCGTTCATATTGGAATGGCAAAAAGATATTATAGCGAGTTTATTTGGTTTATGTTGGGATGGCAGAAAGATATTATGGTAGGTTTATTTTGGTTATCGTTTTTCTAAAAATAATAAAATAATAAAATAATAAAAAAATAAATAACAAATAATAAAAAATAATAATAAATAATAATAATTTAAAAAATCAGAAAGCAGAAGTAGTAAGTTTTGAAGTAACATCATGATTATTATTTTACTTAATGCTTTTTTACTTTCTTGAACTTGTTATGTAAATCATGATATTTAAACCTTAGAATGATAGATGAATTATATGATTTGTGATTTGATATTTACAGTATTTATTTTGAATTGCTACTTGATTCTTTGTATTATATAAAAAAATTCAACTTATAAAATAAAGAAAAATGTGAAGAGCTCCAAGTAATTGAGAATCCTGAAAAGGTCGAGTATCCACCTAATGAATTTATACAAAAATATCATCCCTCTGGATCAATACATTTCATTCGTATTTCTAATAATAAATTTGACAGGACGCAACGATATGCTAGAAGACGTGGTGAAAGTATCTTAACTAAAACTGGCCGAATAAATAATCAGAATGTATTCCTCTAAACTTGTGAAAATGGATGGCATCAGTTTGAGTACCCGTTTCCATTAATTGCCTCATAGTTTAATAATAATATATTTTCATACAGTGTTCGAAAAAATCAATGAAGCGTTAAAACATTGTATAGATGATGTAATTCTTATTTTATCAAATATTGAAACAATGAAGTGAAGCTACCCGCTGTGAATTTATTTCGTCTATCCTGCATGCCTCACTTGCAATTGCTCGAAGACATACTAAGGAAGAAAAACTTTATATATCTTTACAAAAAGATGTTTCAGGTGAAGAAGCATCAGGTCGAGTTGATTATGAAATTAAGGGGAAGAAGGATCTCAAACAATTGACCAAACAATAAAAATAAAAGAAAATGAACTGCAGAGTAAGCTTTTAATAATAATGAATATGACTATCTTTACGGGATCGTTTCTACAGATATGTTAATTTTTATAACAACGGTATAACATTTCTGGCCGTATCAGCTCCACTTATTCATATTAATTTTACCTTTTTATTTCTAGCCATGGAATGGCATTTTATTATATTTTCGACCAATGGACTTTATTGTACAAGTGAGAATGAATATTTATTTTAATATATACCGTAAATGGATTATTTAGACATTAATTATTTTAAAAAATAAATGTTGCACACATGTAATTATAATTTAGAAATATCTAAAATATAATAATTTTGAAATATATGCATATTTAATATATTAATTGTTTTTAAAAAAATAGTTAAAATACTTATGAATTTCAATTAATTCTTTGAAGAAGTAAGATAGTTTTCATCCCAAGACATTTTGGGACACCATTGTGGTCGCAAAAGTTGCAGGAACCGATAAATAATTGGGTTATTATCCTTTGGCATGGGATAATTCAATAGGTGGTTACTGTATAATAGTTTCATTTTTTCTGTAAAAAATGGCATTATTTAAAATTCAAATAATAAGTTCAATGCTATTTTGGTTCTAATGAGCAGAATGTTTATGGTCCATTGTTTGGGAATAATGAAATTATTATGAAATCCGATTTTACGCAAGATGAACAATGTTAATACTAGATATTATTGTTTTTATAAAAAATCTTTTAGAAAAATTTTAATTATATTATTAAGTGCTCAAGATTATTAAAAAAAACAAATTCTACTCACTTGAATCAGTAATATCTGTTTTATTTATTTATTTTATGCAGAGTGTAATTTTTTTCTTTTCTTTTTCCATCTACTACAATGATTATAATTTAATAAAATATATAAAAGAAATCCTGCAAGCAGGGTACTGCATTTTTTACCGAGAGAGGCACCTTGTATTCTTTTTTTGGGCAGAGTAATATAACTCTGATTCTCTATTATTTGGGCGGAGTGAGATAACACTGATTCTCTCTAATAATGGAAGGAGATGCTCCAACAGTATATGCAAGAGTAATCCATTAATTTTATGATTGATTATCATGTCACCCATATATTATCATGTGCCTTTAAATAATTTAAAATTTGTTGTCTGATAAATCTATCTAAAATAATTTTTATAAATTGAAATAAACAAGTATCAATTTTTTTCTTTTCTCATTCTTCACTATTAATATTGACACCACCACCACTAAAAATTCAATCTATTAAAATGACTATGACCCTGAATTCTTGTTTATTCTATTATATCAAAATAAATTTCAAAGGAAATAATGAAGCAACGAAATAAACCATAAATAAATATCATAACTATTATGTTTTATACCATTAAATAATTATAAATATTTTAAAGTTAAAATGACAACCTTCATTTTTTAATTCATTATTTCTAATTAACTTTAACGTTAAATTAATTAATTAGTTTAATGTTGTTGATTTTAATTTTAATTTTAACAAGAAAATCGATTTGATATTTTAATAAATTTAAAAATTTAAGCTATAAAATAATCTAAAAAAATTTCTTATGTTGATTTGTAGTACATAATATATTTAATATATATTCAACATAACAAAATAATAAATAATTCAATGAAACATAACTAAACTAAATATATTATTTATTTTATATAAAATTGAACACCATATTCTTCAATAACTTTAAAATGTTCATCACTTAATGTAAACAGTTGCACTTGACGTTTTACAATCATTTTTTTATTTCCTCCTCCTCCTTTACGACACCATCCTTCAAAAAATTTTCTTAAACTGTCAGCACTAAATATCCCCATTCTAATTTCAATAGTTTCAAGTGATTCTAGTACATTTTCGGCCATTTGACATAATAATTTATCAGCATCCAATCCTTTTTCATGATAAAATGAAAATCTCCTTAATTCATTAAAATTATTATTAAATATTGCTATAACTTGTTCGGGCCTTAAATTTAGTAAAGTTAATTCGGTAATCTTTGTACAATAATTTAAAATTGCTGAAAGTATTTCAGATGGAATTGTGAGACATAAATCTATACGGATATTTTTTAAATTTGTATTTGCCGTTTCGAGAATTTTTATAATAAATTCTTGAGGGTACATATAAAGAAAATACCTCAAATAAAAACTACTTAATTGAGTAAATAATGAAGCAAAAAATAAACAATCCGATTTATACAAGCCAGAACAATTTACAATATAAAGTTCTTGAAGTGAAGCGAATTGTCTAATTGTCGATAATTTTCCCTCGAAATTATAAAATCTTACTGATTTTAAACGAAGACTCTTTAATGTTTTTTGATTGATGATAACACATAATAATGAATTACAATTTATATAACCATTATCAGTAATTGATAGATTTTCTAATCGTTTTTGAACACTTATAAGTTTTTCTAATAATTTCACTTGAGATTCTGACTTAAATTCTAAATCCATATTTAAAATATTATCGCAAATAAATGCCAATGAATTATATAATGGTCTGATTAGTTCATCATTTATCGTCGCCGAAGCAAACGTTTCCAATTTCTTAAATACTTTTGAGGCGCCAGGTAACTTGAGGATCGAACAAATTAAATCATTATTTAGAAAATTTTTAAAAAAAATTTTACGAACATTCGTCATTTTAAAAGAATCCAAAAATGTGCAACGATTTATTATTAATTTACATATCTCATGAAATAATATTCTTGGTTTGGTGATGATGATGGATTTGCTATTATTATTATAGCTATCTTGACATGAACCAATAAATTTTCGTGAATATATGGAAATAAAATAAGCTAAATTTTCAATTCTAAATTCATGAGTGAATGATGGATAATCAAAAGTGGCTTGAGGTGGTGATGATGATAAATCAAATCCATTTTGAATAAGTAAAGCTCTAGATTGAGAATCCATACACGATATATAAGTTCGAATAAATAATGCTTTCTTTCTCAACTTTCTATAATTTATCAAACGAAGCTCTTGACACAAAGTTAATTTCCAAAGTATAGGTATAGTAACTTGACACCAGAATCGATTAACTAATAAGGATGAAAATAAATCTTGAGTTGATTGAACATTGTTTAAAATTATAATCAATATTTCTGTGAAAATTTTAGTTGCCATTTTTTTTTTTGTCTAAGAAATTGAGTAAAAAAATAATCATGCATTACATTTATGATTCAATGCAATGCTGTGTGTGTGTAACTTCTCGTGTTTGCCAAAATAATAATCAAAAATAGGCACAACATACTCAAATCACACACAGTACATATTTTTTTAACCAATTAGAGTTAAACAAATCTCCCTGAATTTTTTTTTTTGGATATTTTTTCAAATTAAATGCTATCAATATCAGGTAAATCTGTTTAATAGATAAATCAGATATTACTCAATTATAATCGAGTTCTAATAATCGAGTCAAGAAAATATTATGATTTTAAACGTTTAATGAATCGTTTAGCTAACATAAAATTATTTATTGATGCAGAACTTTTAGCCGAAAATTCCATGAAATTAGTCAAATCAACAGTGTTGAAAGGAAACACAAAGACAGAGATGAAGGCGCTCGAGGAGGAGGAAGAAGAGGCAATTATCAAAGATTTATTCTCCAGATTAAAGAGAGATTCAAAATTATCGAGAAGAGAGAATTTTGCATTCACCGCTAAACTCGTTCGAGAAGCTTATGTGGTGAAGGAAAGATTGATAAGCAAAAAATACGGTTACCCTAAATCCCACACAATATAATATACGTAATTCTTTTATATAATTTATTTAACCACTTCATATAATAAATGAGAATTTGAATAAGAATAATATATTGACACTTTTTATTGCTTTTCAAAATCAAAAATTGATGAAATAAGGTGGAATTGATGCAAATTTGAGTTGCGAATTTCGGTCAATTTTCCGGTAATTATAAATATTTACATTATTTGATCAAGATATTATATGAATTACGTTGCGATTATTTATTTGTTTAATTATTTCTCCAATATTTATTGTAGCGAATATTTAAAAAATAAATTTCATATTTCTAACGAGACAATGATATATTCAACACGGAATGATATATTTCATCGTAGTTCCAATTCAAATTTAAAAACAGTAACATTAATTTCCCACGAAGAGATTTTACGAACACGATTTGTGGCCTTAATTCGATCCAAAAAAGAATAAGCTTCAATGTAAAAATGATTATGAAATTATATTTATTTATAAAAGAAATATTTTGTTTTTTTTTAACTATTATTGATAATTTCTTCTAATAATTCATTTGCATCTATATTCCCATTTTCCTTTGCTTTATTCAACCAGTGGATAGCATTTATGACCTTTCGTAGTTCCTCGTCATTTATTAAATGAATTTCCAAGCTTATATTGGCTACTTTCATCATCATTTTCCGCATCTTTTTTAAAACATTTAAATGATTTCACTAGTTCATTATTAATTCCAAAACCATACACATAACAAATCCCTAAATTATACTGAGCTACTTTATGTTCTTTTTCAGCTGCCTTCAAATACCATTTAAATGCTTTTTCATCTTTACCCACGCCCATACCATTGCCATAATACCATCCGACACTAAACATTGCATTGACACGCAACTTTCATAGACCATTGAAATCCTTTAGCTTCATCTTTTGCTATTCCTGTTCCGTATTCATAACACAAAATTATATTGCGCTAAAAGAATACCTTTTTTGGCAGATTTTAAATATATTCAAATGCTCTTTCTCAATTTCTTTCACACCAATCCAAATATCATGACAATATACTACCGAATTCAAAGCGAAAAGAAACCCTCTATTTGCAAGTTTATGAAAAATCTGAAAAGATATTTTGTATCCTTTTCAAGCCTAGACCATATAAATACATATTTGCGAGAGAGAAATTTCTAATTTCTTTGTTGACATTGTATAGTTTCCTTAAGGATGAAGAATTAGAAGAAGAGGTATCGATTATTTCATTTGCCTGCTGTTAACTTATAGAATTTAAAAGCCATTTGATTACCAGCAACAGTCCCAATTCCATGCTGGTAAAAAATCCTATCAAGCTAGTAAACTAATAATAAGATGGATGACTAATCATTTCATATAGAATTTCAACTGGATTCTTTTTTTTGTTCTCTAATATAATTTTTGACCGAAATTGGTCTAATCTCTCGATACTGTCTATTGAACAAATCAACGGGAAATTCAAATAAATCCTTAATAAATACATTGACTTCAGTCGTGACATAAAAAAAAAAGGAGGATCAGGTTTAATTTCAGGTTCTTCATTTTCCTTAATAAAGATGAATTTTAGAATTTAATAAATGTTCTTTTGATTTTAATATATATATAAAAATGGAAAAAAAAATGAAACTTACATTTTGAACTTTTCCAATTTATTTTCGTCCGTGGAATTATAGGGTTGTGATTGAGGCGTTTCAAATTCAAAACTTGCATCCGAGAGAATGATTTTAGAAAGATTTTTAACAACTTGAAAAATATCTGGTCGTGAGTTTCTATTGTGCTTCAAGCAATCTATCAAAAAATATAACATTAATAATTTAATATGTAAACAATATAAATCATTTTAATAGATTATTTAAATTTATACTAGTGTATATTTCCTTGAATTTACGAGGTTTTCCTTTTGAAATGTTGTTTAACAAATCTACACTTGACAAGTATTCCATTTCGAAAGGAGAATTACCACTAGAAATCTCCCAAAGAATAATTCGTAAACAAAAAATATCAGAACTCTTATTTTTGACAATTGTGCTGAATATTGAGAATCCATGCGTCAAACTTAAATAATTTTTGTTGATCCAAAAACATTTAATTTAATGATCCCATTATGAATAAGAATATTTTCAGAATTCTAATTAATTAATTTTTTTAAAAAAAAAAAATTAAAAAAAATTTTCTAAATTAAAAAAAAAAAATTACCAATGTCCATGAATAATATCATTAGAATGCAGAAACATCAAAACATTTGCAATTTGTTTTGCGAGATTTAATTTTATATTCCAATCCAATTTTTGTAAATTGGCTTGCAAATATTGACGGAGAACCTTCATTAACATATTTGAGAATAATCATATAATTGTTGGCGTTCTCTATAAAAATAAAAATAATTTTAAATAAATAAAATAAATAAACGAATAATTAATTATTTCCAAATATAAAGCACAATATTTAAACATTTTTACCTGGCTTAATGATGCCTTTGAATTTAAGAATATTATCATGAATTTTTTCGTTTAAAAATTAAAAATTTAAAAATTATACATTAACTTTTTTAAAAGCGCCAGTTTTTGGAGAAATTTTAAGNTAAACAAAAAATATCAGAACTCTTATTTTTGACAATTGTGCTGAATATTGAGAATCCATGCGTCAAACTTAAATAATTTTTGTTGATCCAAAAACATTTAATTTAATGATCCCATTATGAATAAGAATATTTTCAGAATTCTAATTAATTAATTTTTTTAAAAAAAAAAAATTAAAAAAAATTTTCTAAATTAAAAAAAAAAAATTACCAATGTCCATGAATAATATCATTAGAATGCAGAAACATCAAAACATTTGCAATTTGTTTTGCGAGATTTAATTTTATATTCCAATCCAATTTTTGTAAATTGGCTTGCAAATATTGACGGAGAACCTTCATTAACATATTTGAGAATAATCATATAATTGTTGGCGTTCTCTATAAAAATAAAAATAATTTTAAATAAATAAAATAAATAAACGAATAATTAATTATTTCCAAATATAAAGCACAATATTTAAACATTTTTACCTGGCTTAATGATGCCTTTGAATTTAAGAATATTATCATGAATTTTTTCGTTTAAAAATTAAAAATTTAAAAATTATACATTAACTTTTTTAAAAGCGCCAGTTTTTGGAGAAATTTTAAGATTGGCTTTAAAAATTTGGCACTACTCAATTTTACATTTTGAAATTCAGAGTATTAATAAAATTCGATAGTTTCTTTTTGTAAGGCAGGTCTCCCGTTTGGAAAATGTTTAACAATAAATGAATATCATTAGTCACGTTACGGCAATACTTACTTTTGTTAGCTTCACCCACATACTAAATTTATGCATCGCATTATGGACGCATTTTAAGAATTAAAAATGATAGGTAACACAAATCTCACGACTTTTGCTCCTAAGTTGAAAAAGTATATAATACGCCTTTGTCTTGTCTATTAATTAAAGTTTATTCTTTAGTACTAAACTAAACAAAAATAACAAAAATAGAACAAAAAACAACTATGTTGAGCATTAGAAGGAGGAAATAAGTTGTAGGTAAATCAATTTGTTATGCAGTGGAACAATTGGTTAGACAGTTATTTATTCGTTTATTTAAATGAACAAAATGCCTTAACTAACTTAACAAAGTCTTATAAAATAATAAAAGTGTATATAAAATTGTGCGAACACTTTCACTTAGAGGAGGTAGTTTATATAATAAAGTTTTACAATCTTTCCAATACAATCAAACCGTGATTAGAATCCCATATGTAACATCGGATTAATAATTAACCTGAATCATTTACAAGGAAATGCTGTCTAACGTACCATGCATATTTTCCAAATTAAGCAACGATAATACATAAAACTTTGTATTTCTAAAAAGAATTTTGAATTCTAAAAAAAAAAAAAATATATTTAAAAAAAATGGCATTTAAATTTTTAGAAAAGTTGTCTCTAGACTTTTTAGAATTTCTTAATGACAAGGAAGAATACAATGTTATCGTTGAAGTCGATAAAGAGCAAAATAAAAGAACCTTCACTGCGCACTCGAGTGTCTTACGTTATCGTTCATCTTACTTTTATAAAGAATTAGCAAATACCGCTCCCAGTGATAACAATAATACTAAAACTATTACAAAGCCGGATATTTCTGCTCAAATGTTCGAAATTATTCTCAAGTAAGCATTTATATTATTTTGTTTATCATACATAAATAGAGTATTTTTGTACGATACTTATTATGAAATGTTAAGTTAAATAATTTAAATAATTTAAACAGATATATCTATGGAGGAATTATTGATACAGAAAATATGGATGCCAGAACTATGTACGATTTGATGATTGTTGCTAACGAACTGGAGTTTGAGGAATTATTCGAGAAATTAGAAAATCATCTTATTGAATCCAAGGCTTCTTGGTTAAAAATTCATTTTAATTTTGTTTATAATTCAATTTTTAAACATAACAAATTTAAAAATTTAGAAAAATTTTGCAATGATATTGTTGTAAAACATCCGAGTATTATTTTTGAATCCGCAGAATTCACTTCTCTTCACGAATCTGTTTTATTGTCAATTTTAAAGCGTGATGACTTACAAATGAAAGAATCAGAAATTTGGGATTATGTAATTAAGTGGGGAACTGCACAGAATCCTAACTTACCCNTTATCATACATAAATAGAGTATTTTTGTACGATACTTATTATGAAATGTTAAGTTAAATAATTTAAATAATTTAAACAGATATATCTATGGAGGAATTATTGATACAGAAAATATGGATGCCAGAACTATGTACGATTTGATGATTGTTGCTAACGAACTGGAGTTTGAGGAATTATTCGAGAAATTAGAAAATCATCTTATTGAATCCAAGGCTTCTTGGTTAAAAATTCATTTTAATTTTGTTTATAATTCAATTTTTAAACATAACAAATTTAAAAATTTAGAAAAATTTTGCAATGATATTGTTGTAAAACATCCGAGTATTATTTTTGAATCCGCAGAATTCACTTCTCTTCACGAATCTGTTTTATTGTCAATTTTAAAGCGTGATGACTTACAAATGAAAGAATCAGAAATTTGGGATTATGTAATTAAGTGGGGAACTGCACAGAATCCTAACTTACCCGAGAAATTGGAAGAATGGTCTAACGAAAACTTTACTACTTTAAAAGCAACTCTACAACAATTCTCACCACTAATTCGTTATTTTCACATTTCAAATTCAGATGTTATGTATAAAATTAAACCTTATAAGAAAATTCTTGATAAACAGTTATGGAATGATTGGAAGCAACACCTTATACTTCCAGATCAACCAATAAAATCTATTATCCTTCCACCAAGATTAGTTTTGAAACAAGAATTACCAGCAAGAGTTATTGAATTATTTTCAACTATAATCAATGAAGAACACGTATCAATGATTTCATCATGGATTGATGATCAACCAACAAGTTATTCTTCAAGAAATAATCCATATGAATTTCAATTAATTCTTCGAGGAAGTAAGGATGGATTTGTTCCAAGAACTTTTTGGAATATTTGCGATGGGCATGATAATACAATTGTGGTCGCCAAAGTCGAAGGAACAGACGAAGTTCTGGCGGGTTTAATCCTTTAGCTTGGGATAAAACAAAAGAGGGGTGGATGAGTACAAATAAGAGTTTTATATTTTCATTTAAAGATGATAATATCCAAAATTCAATTCTTAGTAGAGTTAAAAAAGAAAACCGTGCTTTAAATTATGCTCATAATAATTATGGTCCATATTTTGGATTTGATGAATTCATGATGAAATTTGATTTTGCTCGAGATAAACTAAATCGGTGTAGGAATTCTGTTAATAATTGTTATGAAAAACCTATTAGAACAGCTAGTAATCGATTTTCTATTATAGATTATGAAGTATTTAAATTTGTTAAAAAATCCACCTAAAATTTTATTTTTTCCAATTAGAAATATATGAATCATTACATTTATACTGTATATTAAGGATTATTTTATATATAAAAGAAATGCTCATAAATAAATTTCATTTTTTAATTATTTCTAGTCCATTTTCTATTTATCTGAATTTGATTTTAATATGTTATATGTGTTTCCAAAAGTTCAGTTGTTAGTCATTGTAGTTTTTCTGTCATTTTAATTTACTAATTTATTCAGGGAAATAAAATAGAATAAAACTGATCAATTTTTTTTAGATACATCAAACTGAAAATAAATAATATTATTGGTTTGTTCATGTCTTTCCTTTTTGGTTGTAGTACTTTATTTATTTTAATTTGCAATAAATTTATTTTTATTAAATTTATCTTAATACATTTTAGATGCAATTAATTATTTAACAATTTCATGGGGAGGATAAAGGCTTTACAAGACAATGTAATAATAATTAATAATATAAATTTAAAGTGCTAACTTATTACGCTTTCGTTTACATATCCATTACAGACTTTCTCTCGAAAATAAAAAATAAATCTATATATAATGTGCTCTCTGGTCTGCGAGACTTATCTGATATCAATTAAAAATTATTATAGATGCAAATTTTTTATAAATTTGTTCGGACGAAATTTGCAAACTTAAATTACTTTTAAAAAATACGATATTAAAAATTTTGCATCTATTAACGTAGTCTTTAATTATTGTATCTACTCGCACATATTATAATAACATGAAATTTAGTAATGTATAGTATATTCATTGAAATGTAATGAAAACGTAACAAAAAATAGATCATTATATGTTTCTGTCTATATAATGATCTTTTCGTTCAGACATTATTGTGTGGCATCAAACCGAAAATTTAGTAATTTTCAATTTTTATAAGATAAATTTATTTTTTAAAAAAAAGAATCAAAGAATCTCAACCGAAAGAAAAAAAGTTCACATTATGTTACAAGTGAACAGGAATACGATTATTACTACATGTCAGTTGGAATCTAGAAATAAATAAATGCATGATCAATTTTTTACAATGTAAATTATACTGAAGACGTTTAAAGTGGGAATAATTATTATTAGAGGATAACGAGAAAAAAAATTATAAATAAACAAAAGTAAACTGTTGATTCTATAAAAACGTCCTGTTATTTTCAATATACTTCTTCTCGCTCAATGAAATAATATAAGATAATTTGATGATTTGTAAACATTTTAAATAATATCAAATGGGGGTTAGAAAAGGGGCACAGTCGTAGTATTGGTGCCTGCCTATTTATCTTCTGAAAATTAATTTGAGCACCATTTTTCACCGTTCTTAGAGCTCACTATTGCAAACAATAACTTTTTAAAGTTTAAATTGAAGGCAGTTATCTCAAGAGACTTTTTAGAGTAAAGAATGTTGTACTGTTAAGGCGTCTTACGTAATCCACCATCTTGCTTTAAAGTATACATCTCTTGATGCTATACCTTATCGCCATCACATGAAGTGATAAAGATGGAAATATTTTTTATTTATTTATTGACGATATGAGGCATTTAATAAAAACCAGATGTTTTATTTTGTACACCAAACCCATAATTTCATAATCATTTTCACAGCAAAAGAAATGATTAATTAAAAATTAATTTATCTTAAATAACCATAACTGATTATTTCTTCTAATAATTCATTGGCATCTATATTCCAATTTTCCTTTGCTTTATTTAACCAATGAATATCATTTAAAATATCTTTCTTAGTTCCACATCCTTCATAAAAGAATTTTCTAAGCCATCATCAGCTATTAGCATCTCATTTTCTGCACCTTTTTTAAACCATTCAAATGCTTTCACTAGATTTTATTAATTCCATAACCATATGCATAAATTATACTGAGCTGCTTTATGTTCTTTTTCAACTGCCTTCAAATACCATTGCTAAACATTGCATTGACACGCACTTTCATAGACCATTGAAATCCTTTAGCTTCATTCCTATTCCGTATTCATAACACAAAACATTATATTGCGCTAAAATAATACCTTTTTTGGCAGATTTTAAATATAATTTAAATGCTCTTTCTCAATTTTTTTAGCACCAATCCCAATATCATGACAATATACTACCGAATTCAAAGCGAAAAGAGACCCTTTATTTGCAAGTTTATAAAAAATCCGAAAAGCTTGTTTTGTATCCTTTTCAAGCCTAGATCATATAAATACATACGTATTTGCGAGAGAGAAATTTCTAATTTCTCTGCTGACATTGTATGGTTTCCTTAAGGATAAAGAATTAGAAGAAGAGGTATCGATTATTTCATTTGCCTGCTGTTAACTTATAGAATTTAAAAGCCATTTGATTACCAGCAACAGTCCCAATTCCATGCTGGTAAAAAATCCTATCAAGCTAGTAAACTAACAATAAGATGGATGACTTCATTTCATACAGAATTTTAACTGGATTCTTTTTTGTTCTCTAATATAATTTTTGACCAAAATTGGTCTAATCTCTCGATACTGTCTATTGAACAAATCAACGAGAAATTCAAATAATTCCTTAAAAAGTACATTAGCTTCAGTCATGACATCAAAAAAAGGAGGATCAGGTTTAATTTGAGGTTCTTCATTTTCCTTAATAAAGATGAATTTTATAATTTAATAAATGTTCTTTTGATTTTAATATATATACAAAAATGGAAAAAAATGAAACTTACATTTTGAACTTTTCCAATTTATTTCCATCCGTGGCATTATAGGGTTGTGATTGAGGCGTTTCAAATTCAAAACTTGCATCCGAGAGAATGATTTTAGAAAGATTTTTAACAACTTGGAAAATATCTGGTCGTGAGTTTCCATTGTGCTTCAAGCAATCTATCAAAAAATATAACATTAATAATTTAATATGTAAACAATATAAATCATTTTAATAGATTATTTAAATTTATACCAGTGTATATTTCCTTGAATTTACGAGGTTTTCCTTTTGAAATATTGTTTAACAAATTTACACTTGATAAGTATTCCATTTCGAAAGGAGAATTACCACTAGGAATCTCCCAAAGAATAATTCCTAAACAAAAAATATCAGAACTCTTATTTTTGACAATTGTGCTGAATAGCTGAATATTGAGAATCCATGCACTGTATTGGATCAAACTTAAATAATTTTTGTTGATCCAAAAACATTTAATTTAATGATCCCATTATGAATATTTTCAGCATTCTAATTAATTAATTTTTTTTAAAAAAGTAAAATTAAAAATAATTCAATTATGAAATTTATTTAAATTAAAAAAAAAAATTACCAATCGTCCATGAATGATATCATTAGAATGCAGAAACATCAAAACATTTGCAATTTGTTTTGCGAGATTTAATTTTATATTCCAATTGGCTTGTAAATATTGACGAAGAGAACCTTCATTAACATATTCGAGAATAATCATGTAATTTTTGGCGTTCTCTATAAAAATAAAAATAATCTTAAATAAATAAAATAAATAAGCGAATAATTAATCATTTCCAAATATAAAGCACAATATTTAAACATCTTTACCTGGCTTAATGATGCCTTTGAATTTAAGAATATTATCATGAATTTTTTCGTTTAAAAATTAAAAATTTAATTATATGAACATTAACGTTTTTAAAAGCNAAAGAATAATTCCTAAACAAAAAATATCAGAACTCTTATTTTTGACAATTGTGCTGAATAGCTGAATATTGAGAATCCATGCACTGTATTGGATCAAACTTAAATAATTTTTGTTGATCCAAAAACATTTAATTTAATGATCCCATTATGAATATTTTCAGCATTCTAATTAATTAATTTTTTTTAAAAAAGTAAAATTAAAAATAATTCAATTATGAAATTTATTTAAATTAAAAAAAAAAATTACCAATCGTCCATGAATGATATCATTAGAATGCAGAAACATCAAAACATTTGCAATTTGTTTTGCGAGATTTAATTTTATATTCCAATTGGCTTGTAAATATTGACGAAGAGAACCTTCATTAACATATTCGAGAATAATCATGTAATTTTTGGCGTTCTCTATAAAAATAAAAATAATCTTAAATAAATAAAATAAATAAGCGAATAATTAATCATTTCCAAATATAAAGCACAATATTTAAACATCTTTACCTGGCTTAATGATGCCTTTGAATTTAAGAATATTATCATGAATTTTTTCGTTTAAAAATTAAAAATTTAATTATATGAACATTAACGTTTTTAAAAGCGTCAGTTTTGGAGAAATTTTAAGATTGGCTTAAAAATTTTTGAAATTCAGAGTATTAATGACATTTGATATTTTCTTTTTGAAAGGTATCTTATCCAGGTTTCCCGTTTGGAAAATGTTTAACAATAAATGAAAAATATATATATCGTTAGTCACGTTACGGCAATACTTACTTTTGTTAGCTTCCTAGGCTAGGTAAACCCACATACTAAATTTATGCATCGCATTTTTTTTCTATTTATTCTAATCTTAATCTATTATAATTCCCTTTATTTGATTCTACTGATTCTGAGCTGTAATTATTTTTATTGTCATCGTATCCTTTCTTTCTTTTTAATTTATTTTAAATATTATTTTCAGTTTCTCATACTGCTGATTTTTCCCATCTTTCCTTTCAATAATCTTTTAAATATTCTTTGAGAATAACCATCCCTTCAATGATTGTCTTCTCAGCTTTTTCTCTAGATTTATAGAGTAATAAATATTACAACTCTTTTGTTATTTTATGTGTAATTCTTCAATCCTTCATCAGAACTTGAGTTTTAAGTGGAAATTCTTTCATTTTCTTACTTTGAACTATTTTTTTTTGTAAAAGTTGAAATCAGAAAAAAAAAGAAGGAAATATAAGAGAGGAAATTAACCATTTCTTTTATATTGAAACTTTATGTACTTATAATATAATAGTATTGTCAATCCTATTTAATTACAACTTACAGAATTTATATACTTAATAATGCCCCACATGTACAGTTATTACTATTTTTAACTATTCTTGAAGTTGTGTTTTTCAAAAGCCTTCTTGGGTTGAAAAAAATAATAATTAAAATTTCTTTAAGGATTTCTTTTGATTATTTATAACATAAATTTTGCTTTTCTTATGATCAAAGCATTAAAATGTAATTTAATATTTAAATAGAAGATTTTAAGATCTAAAATAATAAATGTTGATATTTGTTATTCGCTGAGAATTACAAAGAAATGTTCTTAATACTTTTACAGTTATGCCTAAATAGAAAAACTTGTTTGATATAATAAATTAAGAAACACAATCACCCAGTTTATTACCGAATTCTTGATAAAAATATAAAAATATTCATATGGACGCATTTTAAGAATTAAAAATGATAGGTTGCACAAATCTCACGACCGTTGCTCCTAAGTTAAAAAAGTATATATATATAATTTGTCTATTAATTAAAGTTTATTCTTTAGTACTAAAAATAACAAAAATAGAATAAAAAACAACTATATTGAGCATTAGAAGGAAGAAATAAGTTGTAGGTAAATCAATTTGTTATGCAGTGGAACAATTGGTTAGACAGTTATTTATTGGTTTATTTAAATGAACAAAGTGCCTTAACTAACTTAACAAAGTCTTATAAAATAATAAAAGTGCATATAAAAATTGTGCTGAACACTTTCACTTAGAGGAGGTAGTTTATATAACAATCTTTCTCTGTTGATCCAATAAAATCAAGGATCTGAATAATGTGATTAGATTCCCATATGTAACATCGGATTAATAATTAACCCGAATCATTTACAAGGAAATGCTGCTTAGTGCATGTGCTATACAAAATATAAAAATAATTACAAAACAAATAAATACAAGAAAGATATGGACAGAGAATAAAAATCCAGTAATTTTACAAATGATAAATGATATTGTACAGGAAAGAAGACTAAAGATAATTTGTCATAAAGTCAAAGCACACTCAGGAGATAAATACAATGAAATCGTGGACTCCTTAGCTAAAATACCAGGATTTATAGAAGGCATCACAAATAATATTTTCGAAGGCACAACAATATCTCTGAATTACAACAATATAACAGACCGTAGCTTCATACCAATATGGAAATTTACTCCAATAGAAACACCTGTCAAAGACGCAATTAAAGAAATTAATAGACTTAAATTGATGTTGAATTTTAAATATCAGGAAAGATTCAAATACATAATGACTAATACAAAATGTAGAGAAATAGATTGGGATTTAACATTCAAGACCAAACATCCCAGTAAGATAACATCAGATATTACAAACAAAGAAGATTCAAATAAAAGAAGTTTTGCTTTAAAACTGTTGTGTGAAGAATTGCCAACTCTTTCAAAAAGATATATACATAAACCAAATTTATATAGCAGCTCATCATGTATATTATGTGAGAAATTGGTGGAAGAAGATAATATGCATGTCTTCACGTGCAAACGAAAAGGGCAAATAGATCCAATAAAGAACTTAACTAATAAATTCAAAGAGATTTTAATTGAAAAAATCAAGAAGGAAGAACCTGGTATAGACATTAAAATAATTAAAAAAGTTGTAAGTGAAGTTGATATTCTAAACTATACATATGAGAAGGATTATACTTTGTCAAAAAATTATTCAGACTTAAGTTTTTTTGATGTCATTAAAGGCTTTATACCCAATATTTTAGTTACAAAAGTAAAAAAGATTTNAAAAAAAAAAAAAAAAAAAACAAGGAAATGCTGCTGTCTAACGCACCATGCATATTGTCCAAATTATGCAACGATAATACATAAAACATTGAATTCTAAAAAAAAAATATATATTTAAAAAAAATGGCATTTAAATTTTTAGAAAAGTTGTCTCTAGACTTTTTAGAATTTCTTAA
The DNA here is from genome assembly GCA_003547095.1 of Diversispora epigaea. NCBI lineage: Eukaryota > Fungi > Glomeromycota > Glomeromycetes > Diversisporales > Diversisporaceae > Diversispora > Diversispora epigaea. The sequence continues at coordinate 647,101 of PQFF01000202.1, forward strand.
TGACAAGGAAGAATACAATGTTATCGTTGAAGTCAATAAAGAGCAAAATAAAAGAACCTTCACTGCGCACTCGAGTGTCTTACGTTATCGTTCATCTTACTTTTATAAAGAATTAGCAAATACCGCTCCCAGTGATAACAATAATACTAAAACTATTACAAGGCCGGATATTTCTGCTCAAATGTTCGAAATTATTCTCAAGTAAGCATTTATATTATTTTACTTATCATACATAAATAGAGTATTTTTGTACGATACTTATTATGAAATGTTAAGTTAAATAATTTAAATAATTTAAACAGATATATCTATGGAGGAATTATTGATACAGAAAATATGGATGCCAGAACTATGTACGATTTGATGATTGTTGCTAACGAACTGGAGTTTGAGGAATTATTCGAGAAATTAGAAAATCATCTTATTGAATCCAAGGCTTCTTGGTTAAAAATTCATTTTAATTTTGTTTATAATTCAATTTTTAAACATAACAAATTTAAAAATTTAGAAAAATTTTGCAATGATATTGTTGTAAAACATCCGAGTATTATTTTTGAATCCGCAGAATTCACTTCTCTTCACGAATCTGTTTTATTGTCAATTTTAAAGCATGATGACTTACAAATGAAAGAATCAGAAATTTGGGATTATGTAATTAAGTGGGGAACTGCACAGAATCCTAACTTACCCAAGAAATTGGAAGAATGGTCTAACGAAAACTTTACTACTTTAAAAGCAACTCTACAACAATTCTTACCACTAATTCGTTATTTTCAAATTTCAAATTCAGATGTTATGTATAAAATTAAACCTTATAAGAAAATTCTTGATAAACAGTTATGGAATGATTGGAAGCAACACCTTATACTTCCAGATCAACCAATAAAATCTATTATCCTTCCACCAAGATTAGTTTTGAAACAAGAATTACCAGCAAGAGTTATTGAATTATTTTCAACTATAATCAATGAAGAACACGTATCAATGATTTCATCATGGATTGATGATCAACAAACAAGTTATTCTTCAAGAAATAATCCATATGAATTTCAATTAATTCTTCGAGGAAGTAAGGATGGATTTGTTCCAAGAACTTTTTGGAATATTTGCGATGGGCATGATAATACAATTGTGGTCGCCAAAGTCGAAGGAACAGACGAAGTTCTTGGCGGGTTTAATCCTTTAGCCTGGGATAAAACAAAACAGGGGTGGATGAGTACAAATAAGAGTTTTATATTTTCATTTAAAGATGATAATATCCAAAATTCAATTCTTAGTAGAGTTAAAAAAGAAAACCGTGCTTTATATTATTCTCATAATAATTATGGTCCATATTTTGGACATGATGAATTCATGATGAAATCTAATTTTTTTCGAGATAAACATAATTGGTGTTGTAATTCTGTTAATAATTGTTATGAAAAATCTATTAGAACAACTGATGATCGATTTTCTATTATAGATTATGAAGTATTTGAATTTGTTAAAAAATCCACCTAAAATTTTATTTTTTTTACTTGTTATTTTTATAATTAGAAATATATGAATCATTGCATTTATACTGTACATTAAGGATTATTTTATATACAAAAGAAATGCTCATAAATAAATTTCATTTTTTAATTATTTCTAGTCCATTTTTCTATTTACCTGAATTTGATTTTAATATGTTGAATGTATTTCTAAAAGTTCAGTTGTTAGTCATTGTAGTTTTTCTATGTCATTTTAATTTGATTTACTAATTTATTCGGGGAAATAAAATAGAACAAAACTAATCAATTTTTTTAGATACATCAAACTGAAAATAAATTCATTCTTTGGTTGAATTGTAAATAATATTATTGGTTTGTTCAATGTCTTTTCTTTTTGGTTGTAGTACTTTATTTATTTTAATTTGCGATTTATTCAATAAATTTATTTTTATTAAATTTATTTTAATATATTTTAGATGGAATTAATTATTTAATAATTTCATAGGGAGGATAAAGGCTTTACAAAATAATGTAATAATGATTAATAATAAAAAATTTATAATTTAAAATGCTAAACTTATTGCGCTTTCGTTTACATATCCATTACAGACTTTCTCTCGAAAATAAAAAATAAATCTATATATAATGTGCTCTCTGGTCTGCGAGACTTATCTGATATCAATTAAAAATTATTATAGATGCAAATTTTTTATAAATTTGTTCGGACGAAATTTGCAAACTTAAATTACTTTTAAAAAATACGATATTAAAAATTTTACATCTATTAACGTAGTCTTTATTTAATTAGGTTGTTAAAATATCAAAACGTAGGGCTTTAGAATTAAATATATTAACTGTTATTATCATTATTATAAATTAATTATTGTATCTACTCGCAATACTATAATAACATGAAGTTTAGTAATGTAGAGTATATTCAATGAAATGTAATGAAAACGTAACAAAAAATAGATCATTATATGTTTCTGTCTATATAATGATCTTTTCGTTCAGACATATTTTTTTTTTTAGGATACATTGGAAACAAAATTGAAAATTCAGTAATTTTCAAAATTTATAATATTAATTTTTTTTAAAAAAAAGAAACGAAGAATCTCAATTGAAAGAAAAAAAAAGTTCATATTATGTTTGCAAATGAACAGGAAAATAATTATTACTACATGTCTTTTGGAATCTTAAAATAAATAAATGCATATGAAACACTGATCAATGTAAATTATACTGAAGTGGGAATAATTATTATTAGAGGATATCTTGTCAATGATAAATAAACAAGTAAACTGTTGATTCTATAAAAACGCTCTATTATTTTCAATATACTTCTTCTCACTTAATNAAATATCAAAACGTAGGGCTTTAGAATTAAATATATTAACTGTTATTATCATTATTATAAATTAATTATTGTATCTACTCGCAATACTATAATAACATGAAGTTTAGTAATGTAGAGTATATTCAATGAAATGTAATGAAAACGTAACAAAAAATAGATCATTATATGTTTCTGTCTATATAATGATCTTTTCGTTCAGACATATTTTTTTTTTTAGGATACATTGGAAACAAAATTGAAAATTCAGTAATTTTCAAAATTTATAATATTAATTTTTTTTAAAAAAAAGAAACGAAGAATCTCAATTGAAAGAAAAAAAAAGTTCATATTATGTTTGCAAATGAACAGGAAAATAATTATTACTACATGTCTTTTGGAATCTTAAAATAAATAAATGCATATGAAACACTGATCAATGTAAATTATACTGAAGTGGGAATAATTATTATTAGAGGATATCTTGTCAATGATAAATAAACAAGTAAACTGTTGATTCTATAAAAACGCTCTATTATTTTCAATATACTTCTTCTCACTTAATGCAATAATATAAGATAATTTGATGATTTGTAAACATTTTAAATAATATCAAATGGGGTTAGAAAAGGGGCACAGTCGTAGTATTGGTGCCTGCCTATTTATCTTCTGAAAATTAATTTGAGCACCATTTTTCACCGTTCTTAGAGCTCACGATTGCAAAACAATAACTTTAAATTTGAAGGCAGTTATCTCAAGAGACTTTTTAGAGTAACGAACATTGTACTGTTAAGCTGTCTTACGTAATCCACCATCTTATTTTAAAGTATACATCTCTTGATGCTATACCTTATCGCCATCACATGAAGTGATAAAGATGGAAATATTTTTTATTTATTTATTGACGATATGAGGCATTTAATAAAAACCAGATGTTTTATTTTGTACACCAAACCCATAATTTCATAATCATTTTCACAGCAAAAGAAATAATTAATTAATTTATCTTAAATAACCATAACTGATTATTTCTTCTAATAATTCATCGGCATCTATATTCCAATTTTCCTTTGCTTTATTTAACCAATGAATATCATTTAAAATATCTTTCTTAGTTCCACATCCTTCATAAAAGAATTTTCTAAGCCATCATCAGCTATTAGCATCTCATTTTCTGCACCTTTTTTAAACCATTCAAATGCTTTCACTAGATTTTATTAATTCCATAACCATATGCATAATAAATTACTAAGTTATACTGTTCTTCATTATGTCTGCCTTCAAAAACCATTTAAATGCTTCTTTTTCATCTTTACCCACGCCTATACCATTTTCATAACAAAATACGACAAAAAGCATCGCATTAATACTTTCAGAAAGTGCAACCCTCGTGTACCATTGGAATCCTTGAACTTCATCTTTTTTTGTTCCTTTTGCGAATTCATAACATATGCCAACATTAGATTGTGCTAAAATAATCCCTTTTTTAGCAGATTTTAAATATAATTCAAATGCTTTTTCTTCATTTCTTTCAATATCAACCCCAAGGTGATAACAATATGCTACCGAATTCAAAGCTATAAGAGACCCTTTATCAACAAATTTATAAAAAATTCGAAAAGCTTTTTTTGTATCCTTTTCAACACCTATACCATCTAAATATAAATACATATTTGCAAGAGAGATAATTCCAATTTCTTTGTTGTCATTGTTTAGTTTCCTTAAGTGTGAAGAATTAGAAGAGGTATCAATTATTTCATTGGCTGCTAAATTAAAGAATTTAAAATCCATTTTATTATCGGCAACAGTCCCAATGCCATGTTTGTAAAAAATCCTATCATACCAGTAAACGAATATTGTGATAGATGACTAATTATTTAATAAAGAATTTCAACTGGATTCTTTTTGTATTCTCTAATATAATTTTTTGACCGTAATTGATCGAGTTTATTAACTTCAGTCGTAACATCAAAGAAAGGAGGGTGATTTAATTGAGGTTCTTCATTTGCCTTAATAAGGAAGAAACTTAGAACTTAATAATGTTCTGGAGATTTTAATATCAAGTCCATCCAAATATACTTGAACATAAGTATTCAAATTTGTTTTTCTCGCATGATGAGCCATCCATGAAATCAACTTTCTTTTGTAATTATTCATAGTTTCATGAAATTCTGACGATAAGTATGTTTTTAATTTTTTCAAAAACAACAACAATTATTACAAACTTTTGTATGCGAAAGATTACAGGATCCAAAGGCAAATTTCAAATAATGTTGTGAATGCCTGGAGGGTTACTTCAAGATTCTTAGAATAATCTCGACGAATATATTTTCGGATTGTTTGGCAATCTACCAGTAATTTTTTCTAATATTAAAAAAAAACAGATATATTTATAAATTATTTTTATAAATTCTAATTTATCTCACCTTAAGATGGTCATCTTTAATATGTGCAGAAATTAATATTCTAATATCACAAAAACTTCGGAACCACATTCGTTGCATTTAGAACAAGATGAATTCTTCGTACCATTGTTCATGAAAATGGGTTTTCAAGAGGAGATGCACATTCCATTGTTCGTCCATATTTTCTAGATTCTAATATAAGATGTCGGCCAATCTAATTTTTTTTTTTTTTTAATTTTAAAAATAAGAAATAATCGCGATATTGAATATAACTTTGAATAAAATAATTTATACTTACACCTAAATTTTTTTTCTAATTCTGAATAGGTAAAAGTTTCAGCAATAATAGAAAAAATTCGACATTTTCCATCACAAGTTTTTTATTATTTGCTAAAGCTTGCTTAAAACAAGACCAGAATTTATACGTTGTATTGGGCATGTAAAATATTATGATACAAACTTTCCAAAGTCATTTTATCTGCATTTGCATCAAGAGATCTAGACCATAATTGCAACATTCAATAATAATTAATAAATAAAAAATAATTTATTCTAACAAATATTTACTTTTGAATTTTCTTGTGATCATGCATCCTGCAGCACGAAGGAATGAACAGCGCGCACTTTTTTCACGTTCATTAAATTCATATGCAATTGGGTATGTGGATAGTTCTATAATTGTAATTTCTTCTTGTAACCACGTTACAAAAAATCATGCCAATTATAATCAAATAAAGTTTTATTTTTTTATAATCATTCCAATCTTCAGGTTTATAAGTAGGAATACGATGCTGATAAAGAATTATTTGATCGTCAAGTCCAAGAAGATGTTGCCCTTATATTTTGAATTAATCCTGATTTTTCCATACATCATCTAGAGTTGTTCTGATATAAATTTACAAATAAGCAATTCTTGATATATTTGAAGAATACATTGTTCCTTTTCAATTTTTGGAACAAAGATTGCAACTTTTTTTCCAAAAGAATGAATCAAAGATGATTTGTACCCATCACAGAATTTGCCAAGCCATATAATTAGAAGACCTACAGAATATAAAAAAACTTTATATGTTCCCACATAAAAGAAACAGAAATAAAATCAATATTTTTTGATGACTCCTCTATAATATCTTCGTTCGTACTAACGCGTTTTATTATGAAATATTTTTTCATATACATTTGAAATTGCCGCACTTGGGCTAGATGCAATATAACCAAATGTTTCCCACTCACATAAATATTGAGGTTGACTATTTTCTCCTACTTTAACAGCAATATAAAAGTTCCGTTCATTCAAATATATATGAGTTTTTTGACCGATTTTTATAGGAAAGTTTCACGATTTGGAAGACCTGGTAGTTCCCACCACCAATCGAAAATATGGTCCATAGTGTATTTCACGAGAAAGGAAACCAAGTTCTATCAAAATAGCAGCCATTTGTAAGTAAATTTATTACAGGAGAAAAAATATTTCCATGCCAGTCACTGATTTAGAAACTCTTATGAACTATTATCCCGGGTGCCATTAATAAATAATCATATGATCTAGTTTCGATCTTAGCCAGATCACATCTTAAGTGCTTTAAATGTAATTCTTTATAAATTATATAATAATATTAGTATTAATGAATAATTTATTGTATTTAAAAATAAATAAAAGAAACAAACAAATACCTCAATGATATTTTGACAGCATTTGTGAATTGATTAAAAAAGAACTCGTTAAAAAATTTTCAAAATTTATTTATAAGTTGAACTTAAATATTATTAATTTTTAGAATTTTAATAAATACTGAATCGTTTTCATCAGTATCAAATAAAAATTTAATAAATATGAATTTATTGATAAATTTATAAAAATTTAATCTCACATTAGCCGTTATTATTATTATCATCATTAATACATTCATTATCATCGGTATCACCATATAAATATCACCATCATATTATCATTAAAATATCCATCATTATCATCATCGTCATCCTTATTATTATTATTTTATTCATCATCACATTGAAGAATAATAGCTATTGTTGTTGTTATTATTAGAATTATTATTATTCTTCCCTCCATCTTCGATACAATATGCTTATCAAGCTTTTAAACTTCAATAAAATATTTTAATACTTATATCTTTGATAATTATTAATTGTACTAAAATATCTATATGTAGATATGTCTTCGGTGCTATCTTAATTTGAAATCTTCAAAACTCGTGCTAACATATTATTTTATAAAAATTAAAATGTATATTAGATGATATTGTAAATTTCAATTATTATTATTATTATTATGAGAAAATCAACAAAATAGAAAAATAGAAAAATCTCTACGCCTATATAATATTTGATATATCTTTCTATCATACTAAATATTAAATTAAGATTTCAACGAAAATATTCTTTCTTTGATGCTATTCTTTCTATAATTTCCGTTAAAAAATAAACTAATTAAAAAAAGTATAAAATAAAACTAAATGATAAATTGGGTCGAGTATCTTCCTCGTGATTCTCATTATTCTCATGATGAGAATGTTTTTAAATTGAAAATTTTTACAAGTTGGTTTATCCATTTTCCTTTAATTGTATTAATTTACTCATTATAATTTTTCTATAAAAAATTTATTGCTCGATTAATTGGAATTACCTTTTCACTTTTTGATGATAGATCCAGATAAATTTTTTAATTAGTCAACATCACCCAATTCGACAAAAATAAATAATCTTGATCTTTTCAATGATTTCTTTTTTTTTTTTGTTTCATACAACCGCGATCCATAAAAATAAAAAAATCTTATTAAAAAAAATAAATAAATAAATAATCTTGATCTTTTCAATAAGTCAACATCTCCCGATCCGACAAAAATAATTAAAAAATAAATAAATAATCTCGTTCTTTCAATAAATTTTTTTATTAGTTTATGCTTCCGCGATCCATAAAAATAAAAAAAAAATTTATTGAAAAGATCGAGATTATTTTTTAATTATTTTTGTCGAATCGGGAGATGTTGACTTATTAAATAAATAAATAATCTTGATCTTTTCAATAAGATTTTTTTATTTTTATGGATCATGGTAACAAAAAAAATTTATTGATCATTATTATTTAATTATTTTTGTTGAATCGAGAAGCGTTGAATTATTAAAAAAAAATAAGTAAATAATCTCGATCTTTGGATCAAGATTATTATTTAATTTTTTAATTAGTCAACCAATAAAAAAATAAATAATAAATTTTTTTTTTTTTACTTGATTAATGCCATCATAATTCATAAAATAAATATTCTAAATCTCATAAATCACCTGCCACCGAATATATTTTTTTATTAGTTAACATCTCACGATTTGAAAAACACTAATTAAAAAATATCAAATTTTCATCATACAACCTTAACAGTTTTCCAACCTTGGCAAAATGACAAAATCCAAATCCACAATAATGAATTCCATTTCAACAACTAAAGACATGAAACCCAACAGAGTTATTGCTCTACGCACTTCTCTCACGCTAAAAAATATTATTTTTTAGAAGAGCAAGGATCAACGGGTGTGTAACGGCTTATTTTTAGAAAAACACCAATCCTTCAAAAAAACACATGTCCGCACTTGTAACACCAAGCAGTACTAACCCGTGACATGTCCCAAATTATCCAATTACAATAAATTATTTTATTACTCAAAAGAGAATAATGTTAATTTTTTTTTGTTATTCTTTTTTTGTTGTCAAAATTAGGGAATGGCTTTTAATTATAGTTACAGTATATAAGATAATGAAGGGTCGTACAATAAAAATCTGTTGATTTTTTTTATTTGTGATTTTTATTTTTAAAGTGGACTTTGTTCAAATTAAGAAAGTGGTGCTATGTAAACAATTTCCTTTTCAAAAAAAAATTCCCTAATATAGCATTTCTACACTGGCCATTTTTCTAATATTTCTAATTCTAAATTCTAATTAGAATTCTGATTCTAATTCTAAATTCTAATTAAAATTCAGAATTAAAATTAGAGGAGGAAAAAATTTTACCTCAATGAATGGAAGTTGATTAAATATTTAATACAAAATGGGGGTATATCAAAAAAATAACCACAAGTGTATCAAAAATAATACTTTTGCAACTTAGTGACAAGAAAATGTGACGAATCACGTGGGATCAATTTTCACTAATCCTAATGTCTTCGGTCGATAAATAAATGTAGTGTATTGTTTATTTCATTTTTTTATTACACTCAATTTATGAAAAAAAACAATTTTAGTAGTAATATGCATTATTTCACAGGCTCATGTTCGGAAAAAAATAATTGTAGTAGTGATATTGTTATTTCACAGACAATTTCTTAATAAATTTCGTGACTAATTATATACACCAAAGTTCAAAGAAATTACCTTTTAAACTTAGTTGCTCAATAAGATAATAATAAAAAAATTAATGAAATTGTTAAAACTTGAATTTCAACTAGAAAAAAAAACAATAATATAAAAATGTACTAACAAAAGTTGTTAAAATGAAACTTAAATTTTTTTTTTTTTAATTTTGATAAATATCATTTTTATTTAATATAATGAAAAAAAGAAGTAAAATTTTATGGTTCAAATGTTTTTTATTTATCGTTTATTACTATTTATTTATTTATTTTTTAAAATTTTTTTAATAATATGAAAAAAAAAAGGAAATAATATAAATTATTTTTATTATTATTATTGACCTTTATAAAATGCATAGGAATAAATAAATAAAATAAATATATAAATAATATAAATAATAATAATTGTCCATTTGTTATATTGTTATATCATAACAATTTTTCTGGAGAAAAAAAAATATAAACGAAACTTGAATCTTTTTTTGATTCATTTTCCATTTCTTTTTTTTCATTTTCTNTTTCACAGACAATTTCTTAATAAATTTCGTGACTAATTATATACACCAAAGTTCAAAGAAATTACCTTTTAAACTTAGTTGCTCAATAAGATAATAATAAAAAAATTAATGAAATTGTTAAAACTTGAATTTCAACTAGAAAAAAAAACAATAATATAAAAATGTACTAACAAAAGTTGTTAAAATGAAACTTAAATTTTTTTTTTTTTAATTTTGATAAATATCATTTTTATTTAATATAATGAAAAAAAGAAGTAAAATTTTATGGTTCAAATGTTTTTTATTTATCGTTTATTACTATTTATTTATTTATTTTTTAAAATTTTTTTAATAATATGAAAAAAAAAAGGAAATAATATAAATTATTTTTATTATTATTATTGACCTTTATAAAATGCATAGGAATAAATAAATAAAATAAATATATAAATAATATAAATAATAATAATTGTCCATTTGTTATATTGTTATATCATAACAATTTTTCTGGAGAAAAAAAAATATAAACGAAACTTGAATCTTTTTTTGATTCATTTTCCATTTCTTTTTTTTCATTTTCTTCTTTGAATTATCAAATAAAAAGTCATATGAATTAAATAAAATCCTCAGTTTAAATATTTATTATTTATTGTTTATTTTTATTTATTTATTATCCACCTTCGCAAAATATACATATATTTATTTTTTTAAAATTTTTTTAATAAACAAAATATTATAACATCCCTCACAGAAAAGAGAAAAGGAAACAATATAAGCCAATTATTTTTATTATTTATTACTTTTGCGAGATATATATATTTATTTTTTAAAATTTTTTTTAAAAAGGAAATAATATAAGCCAATTATTTTTATTTATCATCTACCTTCGCAAAATATACATATATATATTTAATTTAAATTCATAAATAATATAAATAATATAAATAATATTGTTATATCATTATCATAACAATTCTTATCAGTTATCCCAGAGAAATAAAATATAAACGAGATTCAAATTTTTTTTTTTTGATTAATTTGATAAATATTATTTCCTTTTTTTCATTATTCTTTGAATTATTAAATATAAGGTCATATGAACTAAATAAAATCCTTGGTTCAAATATTTATTATTTATTCATATTAATAAATAATACAACCAATCATTTGTATAAATCTTAATCTCATAATCAATATATTTAAACATTACATTAAAGTTTATTTAAAACCTTTTATTTTAATTTAATTGTATTTGAACATTAATAAATTACATAATCAATCATATGTATAAATTTTAATTACGCGGCGGCGACGGAGTCGCCATATCCAAATCATCTAGTTATCATTATAATTATTGTCGATACCATATCACCATTTTAAACTTTCATTATTCTTAATATATTCTTGGTATATGACGTTGTTCAACCGATTGATCTTTTTCTTCATTAATATGAATCAAGAGTAGAATTTTGTAAATAGTGGTAAGTTATCTTCTATGTTAAGCTAGCGTTGTTCTATACGATGGCTGCATATAATTTATATTTATTAAAATCAATAACCGATTACTGAAAATATTATCAAATATTAATGAAAATGAAAAAAAAAAATCTATTTCATATCATCAACAAGGGCTCAAAATTGGACTATATCACAACAGACAATTAGTGAACTTAGAGATGGTATCACGAAAGCTGTTCTTTTTCACAAAAAATTTCCCTTACCGGTTATTGACGTTGTCATTTGTTTCGGTCATTTTTTTATTATTTATTTTATTTTTATTTTTATATGTATATTTATGCCCGTGTTATTATTATTATTTTTATTTTTATCAATGCTTGCACAAATGGATTTCCAATTAGTGCACATGCATTACATGCATTATGTACTTCTAATCAGAAGTGCACATGCATAATATAGTAAAGCGAATGCAGATCGTTATCGTATTTGAGCAAACAATGAAATTCCGGAATTTCCAACAAAAATAAAAGGAATAGAAGGTTCCGAAAGAATATTCTATTGAAAAATTCGAAGAAACTTATCCGTCGCGAATTTATATAAATGGCTTGACTTGAAAATATTATTTTTATTTTTATAAGAAATATAACGTATTAAATTTAATATAACATTATTTATTTAATTATTTATTTTTCTATCTATTTATCGTATAATCTTTTGAAATACCATAAATTTTAAAGCTTTTAGAATTTATGTACAATTTAAAACTTCAATAAAACATATTAAGTTTCAACGTTCTACTTTTATAAACACTTTATTTTGCTGAGTATAATTTCAACATAAATGTGAGATATGCAATACAATGAAATTAAAGAAGGTGATGAGAAAGAATTTCAGTGGTACTTGAAATCAGCTGAAGATGGAAATAGTACAGGACAATATAATCTTGGACGTTGTTATAGAAAAGGGATCGGAACAACAAAAGATGAAGAGAAAGCATTTCAGTGGTACTTGAAATCAGCCGAAGGTGGAAATAGATATGGACAGAATGGTCTTGGTTATTGTTATGAAGAAGGGATCGGAACAACAAAAGATTATGAAAAAGCATTTCAGTGGTACTTGATATCAGCTGAAGAGGGAAATAGTACAGGACAATATAATCTTGGACGTTGTTATAGAAAAGGGATCGGAACAACAAAAGATGAAGAGAAAGCATTTCAGTGGTACTTGAAATCAGCTGAAGAGGGAAATAGTACAGGACAATATAATCTTGGACGTTGTTATAGAAAAGGGATCGGAACAACAAAAGATGAAGAGAAAGCATTTCAGTGGTACTTGAAATCAGCCGAAGGTGGAAATAGATATGGACAGAATGGTCTTGGTTATTGTTATGAAGAAGGGATCGGAACAACAAAAGATTATGAAAAAGCATTTCAGTGGTACTTGATATCAGCTGAAGAGGGAAATAGTACAGGACAATATAGGCTTGGACGCTGTTATGAATACAAGATTGGAACAACAAAAGATGAAGAGAAAGCATTTCAGTGGTACTTGAAATCAGCCGAAGGTGGAAATAGTTATGGACAGAATGGTCTTGGTTATTGTTATGAAGAAGGGATCGGAACAACAAAAGAT
>PQFF01000202.1:667451-682103 GCA_003547095.1 Diversispora epigaea
ACGGTTTTATTATTATTATTATTATTATTATTATAGCCCACGATTTTATTATTATTATTATTATTATTTAGCCCCCATGGTTTTATTATTATTATTATTATTATTATAACCCCACAGTTTTATTATTATTCTTCTTTTTCTTCTTCCTTTGTCTTCCATGATTTTTAGCCCCCACGATTCTTGTCCCTACGGTTTTATTATTATTATTATTATTATTATTTATCCCTCACGATTCTTGCCTCACGGTTTTATTATTATTATTATTATTATTATTTAGCCTTGCACTACGGTTTTATTATTATTATTATTATTTAGCTTCTACGATTCTTGCTTCCATTATTATTCTTCTTAAATTTTTAAAAAAAATATTTTAGAAGAAATATTAAAATTTTAATATTGTTAAATAAATTTTTTTTATCACATTTGTTTAAGTGTGATATGATTTGATTGGCTAAATTAAAATAAGAATTTTTTTTATTTTATTTTTCCGTGAAAATTTGCAGAAATTTTTGAAGTGAAAATTTTCCAGAAATTTTCGCCCCTTAAAATTTCCTGATGACTATTTCTTTTTTTAAAAAACGAAATATATATACAAGATCAAGATTTAAAAAAAATTTTTTTTTTAAAGTTTTACGACCGGGATTACGTTTTCCATGGGAATTTTGGGGTTTCACAATTATTACGTCCCCCAGTCGAAATACTTGTTTCGATCGGGATTACACTAAATTTTGTCCCCCGTAATAATTTTGTCCCCTATAAACAATTTCGACTCCCGGTTTAATTACGGGGATTATTTCGGGTTTCGGAATTGATTTTGGGGTCATTAAAAATTAAACCGGGGTCAGGTTTTTGATTTTTAATTTTGGAAACATGTATACTCCTGACAACAGTCATATTTATACTTTCTCTTTTGTTTACACTTCATCTTTGTACTTCATACTTTATCCTTTGTGTGTCATCCTTCATTCTCACACAATATCCTTCATCCTCGTACGGTATCCTTCATCTTCGCATAGCATTCTTTATCCTTCATCCTTGTACAAGGATGACAATCACCTGAAAGTTCATCTAGTGTCACAAAATATCATCCCCCGTAATATTTCACCTGATTACCAATTTACTTCGCCACACTATAAATAATTCACATTATTAAATAACAATTTTTGTTATTTTGTGCAATATTCACAAAGAAAATAATTGGTTAAGAAAGACCTGGATATAATCATCCATCACAAAAGATTGAATTTTGGTGGTGATTATAAGATTGGATCATATTATATAAAAAAACCTATATATATTACTAATAAAAATTTTCATTCATTTCAGAATTAGAATTTAATGTAACTATTTCAGTTGTTTCAAAAAATTTTATAAATTTACTTCAGTGTTTCAAAATTCACATCTGTAAAAGGTTATTAGTCAACCAGTGGAATAAAATCATTAACTTAAATAAATTGAAAGGTGTACAAAAGATTAAAAGGTAATCTGAACATATGAAATGATGGTTTTATTTAAATGAAAATAATATAACTTAGATAGAAGATATTGTGGCAGTCTGCCTAGAACAACATTAGAAAATTTTTAAAGGCGAATATATCTGGATATAATTGCCCACCCCCAGGTTTATCCGCATAAATCGCATTAATCCGGATTAATCCGCATTTATCCGGATTAATTCATATGTTACACCGAATATATTCAGATTATATTCAGATAAATTACGAATATATCCAGATATAATTCAGTTTTATTAATAGCAAATAAACCTGGATATATTCGTCCTTAAAAATTTCCTGATGAAGGAGTAAAGTTATGTCAATTAGTCCCACTAAATCGAACTCTCATTACACCTCTTAACGTATGTTCCTGTTAAGTTTCCCTACCTAATTTCATAGGTTGTACATAATATTTTGCAATTGTATACTATCCCAATCAGGCTACAACTTGATTATGCTAGTCAAGTACTACAGATATCCTTTAAACAACTACACACACTGACATGATCTGAAGATACGTGAGTAAGTGAAGNTTATTAGTCAACCAGTGGAATAAAATCATTAACTTAAATAAATTGAAAGGTGTACAAAAGATTAAAAGGTAATCTGAACATATGAAATGATGGTTTTATTTAAATGAAAATAATATAACTTAGATAGAAGATATTGTGGCAGTCTGCCTAGAACAACATTAGAAAATTTTTAAAGGCGAATATATCTGGATATAATTGCCCACCCCCAGGTTTATCCGCATAAATCGCATTAATCCGGATTAATCCGCATTTATCCGGATTAATTCATATGTTACACCGAATATATTCAGATTATATTCAGATAAATTACGAATATATCCAGATATAATTCAGTTTTATTAATAGCAAATAAACCTGGATATATTCGTCCTTAAAAATTTCCTGATGAAGGAGTAAAGTTATGTCAATTAGTCCCACTAAATCGAACTCTCATTACACCTCTTAACGTATGTTCCTGTTAAGTTTCCCTACCTAATTTCATAGGTTGTACATAATATTTTGCAATTGTATACTATCCCAATCAGGCTACAACTTGATTATGCTAGTCAAGTACTACAGATATCCTTTAAACAACTACACACACTGACATGATCTGAAGATACGTGAGTAAGTGAAGTAAAAGTATTTTTATATAGCTCACTATGCAAACTTTTGAATCTTAACTTCAGACTTTATGCAGTAACTTTATTCAA
This sequence comes from Diversispora epigaea, assembly GCA_003547095.1. Classification (NCBI taxonomy): domain Eukaryota; kingdom Fungi; phylum Glomeromycota; class Glomeromycetes; order Diversisporales; family Diversisporaceae; genus Diversispora; species Diversispora epigaea. The sequence goes on from PQFF01000202.1 coordinate 670,173, forward strand.
GAAATTACAAAATTAGTAATAGAGGTATTACAGACTGTTAACCATTTCTCACCAATATTACCATTATCACAAAATAAAATTTTTAAAGATATATCAAATTATTACAGAGTATCGTTAATACTGAAATTTAGACCTTCAGTTACACAGTCAATGAAATGGCTCAATAGTATACATAAATCTCGACGAGCCACTGCATAAATGCGTAATTCTGGAAAATTTCCGAAAGATCTTTGTCGTGTATATGCCAACAATCGGCAAAATGATGTATATAATTTATTATTTACAGTTATTACTTTTATTATGTTAATTATATACTAAATTATATGATTATATTCTGAATTTAGAAAAAAATCTGTCGTATTAAAGTGGCAAAAGAATTATTTAGAAAAAATAATTCTAATATTATAAACTATGATAAAAAATCATTATTGCGAATGTTGACGAATCGCGCCTTTCATTCACCAGAAATGTCCGATACCAGCGAAGAAGATAATTCGAAAACAGTAGTAAATGTTTATGATCTTTCCTGGCGGTCTGCGGAGGTAAGTATTTATTTCTGAAATGTTACCGAAACTTATTCTTTTTTTTATCAATTTATTATTGATATTTATTTTTTTCTATTACCGAAATATTACTAATACTTATTTTTTCTTTCTTTTTTTTTTAATATTATATATATCTTTTTATTTATTATCGATTTATTATCGATTTATTAATGATATTTATTTCAATTTATTACCGAAATATTATTAATACTTATTTTTTCTCTCTTTTTTTTAATATTATATACAAAAAATTATATCCTTTTATTTATTATTGATTTATTACCAATTTATTAATGATTTTATTTTTTTTCTTTTTTGAAATATTACTAATACTTATTTTTTCTCTCTTTTTTTTTAATATTATATACAAAAAATTATATCCTTTTATTTATTATCGATTTATTACTAATTTATTAATGATTTTATTTTTTTTCTTTTTCGAAATATTACTAATACTTATTTTTTCTTTCTTTTTTTTTAATATTATATACAAAAAATTATATCCTTTTATTTATTATCAATTTATTACCAATTTATTAATGATTTTATTTTTTTCTATTACCGAAATATTACTAATACTTATTTTTTTTCTTTTTTTTTTTAATATTATATATATCTTTTTATTTATTACCGATTTATTATTGATTTATTAATGATATTTATTTTTTTTCTATTACCGAAATATTACTAATACTTATTTTTTCTCTTTTTTTTTAATATTATATATATCTTTTTATTTATTACCAATTTATTATCGATTTATTAATAATATTTATTTTTTTTCTATTACCGAAATATTATTACATCAGTAAATTTTTTTAAACGTAAGCCTTCGAAGTCCTTCACTCTGATAACCTTCGAATACCTCCAACATAAACGTAATATTTACGAAGGTTATTGGTACCGAAAGCCTTCATTTTTATTAATAAAATGTAATACTCCGGAGGTTATTGATATCGATAACCGTCAATAACCTTCATTTTATCATAATAAACGTAATATTTGCGAAGGTTATTGGTCTGATAACCGTCAATAACCTTCATTTTATCATAATAAACGTAATATTTGCGAAGGTTATTGGTCTGATAACCGTCAATAACCTTCATTTTATCATAATAAACGTAATATTTGCGAAGGTTATTGGTCTGATAACCGTCAATAACCTTCATTTTATCATAATAAACGTAATATTTGCGAAGGTTATTGGTCTGATAACCGTCAATAACCTTCATTTTATCATAATAAACGTAATATTTGCGAAGGTTATTGGTCTGATAACCGTCAATAACCTTCATTTTATCATAATAAACGTAATATTTGCGAAGGTTATTGGTCTGATAACCGTCAATAACCTTCATTTTATCATAATAAACGTAATATTTGCGAAGGTTATTGGTCTGATAACCGTCAATAACCTTCATTTTATCATAATAAACGTAATATTTGCGAAGGTTATTGGTCTGATAACCGTCAATAACCTTCATTTTATCATAATAAACGTAATATTTGCAAAGGTTATTGATCCGATAACCTTCAATAACCTTCACTTTATCATAATAAACGTAATATTTGCGAAGGTTATTGGTCTGATAACCTTCAATAACCTTTGAAAACGAAATTATTACAATAACCTTCGACATAAAAAATTTCCTGATGTAATACTTATTTTTTCTTTCTTTTTTTTAATATTATATATATCTTTTTATTTATTGCTAATTTATTATTGATTTATTAATGATATTTATTTTTTCTTTCTTTCAATTTATTACTGAAATATTACTAATACTTATTTTTTCTCTTTTTTTTTTATTCTTTTATTTATTACTAATTTATTATTGATTTATTACTGATATTTTATTTTTTTTCTCTTTTAATTTATTATCGAAATATTACTAATACTTATTTTTTTTCTCTTTTTTTTTAATATTATATGCACAAAATTATATTCTTTTATTTATTACTGATTTATTACTGATTTATTAATAATTTTATTTTTTTTCTCTTGCAATTTATTACTGAAATATTATTAATATTTATTATTTTTTTTCTTAATATAATATATATCTTTTGATTTATTATTGATATTTATTTTTTTTCTTTTTCAATTTATTACTGAAATATTACTAATACTTATTTTTTCTCTTTTTTTTTATTCTTTTATTTATTACTAATTTATTATTGATTTATTACTGATATTTTATTTTTTTTCTCTTTTAATTTATTATCGAAATATTACTAATACTTATTTTTTCTCTTTTTTTTTATTCTTTTATTTATTACTAATTTATTATTGATTTATTACTGATATTTTATTTTTTTTCTCTTTTAATTTATTATCGAAATATTACTAATACTTATTTTTTCTCTTTTTTTTTATTCTTTTATTTATTACTAATTTATTATTGATTTATTACTGATATTTTATTTTTTTTCTCTTTTAATTTATTATCGAAATATTACTAATACTTATTTTTTCTCTTTTTTTTTATTCTTTTATTTATTACTAATTTATTATTGATTTATTACTGATATTTTATTTTTTTTCTCTTTTAATTTATTATCGAAATATTACTAATACTTATTTTTTCTCTTTTTTTTTATTCTTTTATTTATTACTAATTTATTATTGATTTATTACTGATATTTTATTTTTTTTCTCTTTTAATTTATTATCGAAATATTACTAATACTTATTTTTTCTCTTTTTTTTTATTCTTTTATTTATTACTAATTTATTATTGATTTATTACTGATATTTTATTTTTTTTCTCTTTTAATTTATTATCGAAATATTACTAATACTTATTTTTTCTCTTTTTTTTTATTCTTTTATTTATTACTAATTTATTATTGATTTATTACTGATATTTTATTTTTTTTCTCTTTTAATTTATTATCGAAATATTACTAATACTTATTTTTTCTCTTTTTTTTTATTCTTTTATTTATTACTAATTTATTATTGATTTATTACTGATATTTTATTTTTTTTCTCTTTTAATTTATTATCGAAATATTACTAATACTTATTTTTTCTCTTTTTTTTTATTCTTTTATTTATTACTAATTTATTATTGATTTATTACTGATATTTTATTTTTTTTCTCTTTTAATTTATTATCGAAATATTACTAATACTTATTTTTTCTCTTTTTTTTTATTCTTTTATTTATTACTAATTTATTATTGATTTATTACTGATATTTTATTTTTTTTCTCTTTTAATTTATTATCGAAATATTACTAATACTTATTTTTTCTCTTTTTTTTTATTCTTTTATTTATTACTAATTTATTATTGATTTATTACTGATATTTTATTTTTTTTCTCTTTTAATTTATTATCGAAATATTACTAATACTTATTTTTTCTCTTTTTTTTTATTCTTTTATTTATTACTAATTTATTATTGATTTATTACTGATATTTTATTTTTTTTCTCTTTTAATTTATTATCGAAATATTACTAATACTTATTTTTTCTCTTTTTTTTTATTCTTTTATTTATTACTAATTTATTATTGATTTATTACTGATATTTTATTTTTTTTCTCTTTTAATTTATTATCGAAATATTACTAATACTTATTTTTTCTCTTTTTTTTTATTCTTTTATTTATTACTAATTTATTATTGATTTATTACTGATATTTTATTTTTTTTCTCTTTTAATTTATTATCGAAATATTACTAATACTTATTTTTTCTCTTTTTTTTTATTCTTTTATTTATTACTAATTTATTATTGATTTATTACTGATATTTTATTTTTTTTCTCTTTTAATTTATTATCGAAATATTACTAATACTTATTTTTTCTCTTTTTTTTTAATATTATATATATCTTTTGATTTATTATTGATATTTATTTTTTTTCTTTTTCAATTTATTACTGAAATATTACTAATACTTATTTTTTCTCTCTTTTTTTTTAATATTATATACAAAAAATTATATTCTTTTATTTATTATCGATTTTTTTTTTTATTTTAGTGAAGTCTCGCCTCAAATTTTATTAATTAGAAAAATAGAAAGTTTCTTATACATAAGATACATAACTTATTCTAATGAATATTACATCAGGAAATTTTTTATGTCGGAGGTTATTGTAATAATTTCGTTTTCAAAGGTTATTGAAGGTTATCGGACCAATAACCTTCACAAATATTACGTTTATTATGATAAACATCAGTAAATTTTTTTAAATGTAAGCCTTCGAAGTCCTTCACTCTGATAACCTTCGAATACCTCCAACATAAACGTAATATTTACGAAGGTTATTGGTACTGAAAACCTTCATTTTTATTAATAAAACGTAATACTCTAGAGGTTATTGATATCGATAACCTTCAATAACCTTCATTTTATCATAATAAACGTAATATTTGCAAAGGTTATTGATCCGATAACCTTCAATAACCTTTGAAAACGAAATTATTACAATAACCTCTGACATAAAAAATTTCCTGATGAAGTGAAGGTTATTGAAGGTTATCGATATTAATAACCTCTGGAGTATTACGTTTTATTAATAAAAATGAAGGTTTTCGGTACCAATAACCTTTGTAAATATTACGTTTATGTTGGAGGTATTCGAAGGTTATCAGAATGAAGGACTTCGAAGGCTTACGTTTAAAAAAATTTACTGATGTAGTTAAAGATGAGACTCAGACTAACCCAAAGGGACATGCTTGCAACTTATCGCCTGACAATAACAATTGCCCTCAGCATGTTAAGGTCCTGCCGAATAATCTATTTTATACAACCAAGTCCAATTACAGCTATATTTAATAACATAATTATATATAAATCTATTTAATGAGAATAAAAAAGAAATTCTGCTTCTATAATTATTTTTATTTATGAAATTTGTTTCACCCTGTATGATATTGTTGAATACACTATTGTTATCTGTATTATTAGTTTGAGATATTACTGTTGCATCAAGTGTCTCATTACAGACCTTCTTTTTCCATTTATTATTACTGATACTATTTTTAGTTTCCCACTTTCTAACCACTGTACATCTTATACGTGTTGCCCAAATCCCAAATAATTTGGGATTTGGGACGCCAAAATGCACAAATTACTAGTATTTGGGATTTGAGATTTGGGATTTCGGCAAAAAATACTAATTATAATTTGGGATTTGGGATTTGGGATTTCGGCATTTGGGATTTCGGCATTTGGATTTTGAATTTGGGCGGCATGTATAGTACATCTATCCTTCCATATATAAGTAAATAGAAATAGTTTAAATTGATTAAATACATCATCTATTATTTGATCAACCAAATCGTGTGTTACAACTTTTTGCAAAACTATATTATATAAGATATCGGGATCAGTTCCAACATAATATCAATAAATGATAAATGGTTTGTATCCTGTGTACTCACATCTCGGGAATATGAAGTTCCTTTAATCATCAGGAAACTTTTCGGGGGCGTAAATTTACAGAAAATTTACAGGACATACAGAAATTTAAGCCTAAAAAAATCAATTTTTTTGACTTTGATCATTATTTATAAGACAGGAAGCGATTTTTTACTAAGATATTTCTATAACAGATCGAAAGATCTAGTTCTTAGCTACAAGATGATATGTGTTTTATTTCTGTAACATCAATATTCGCGAAGATATTCAAGTTTAAAGTTTCACATTTGTGAAAAAATTTCCGTAATTCTGCCGGAAATTCACGTGACGTCATAGAAATTTCCGGCAGAATTACGAAAATTTTCGGAAAATTTATGCAGAAATTTTTTCACAAATGTGAAACTTTAAACTTGAATATCTTCGCGAATATTGATGTTACAGAAATGAAACACATATCATCTTGTAACTAAGAACCAGATCTTTCGATCTGTCATAGAAATATTTTAGTAAAAAATCGCTCCCTGTCTTATAAATAATGATCAAAGTCAAAAAAATTGATTTTTTTAGGCGTAAATTTCTGTAGGTCCAGTAAATTTTCTGTAAATTTATACCCCGAAAAGTTTCCTAATGATGTTTCTAGTGTTTTACACATATTTTTGCTACGGTAGTCGTTTTGCTTACCAACATATTAATAAGTTTATTCCTACATGAATATATGTCAATTAAATTTTTTGAACATGTCAATACATGTACTTGATCTTCTTTTTCTAGATTACAACGGATACAAGAATCATTTTCGTATATCTTCGGGAATCTATCTTTTAACTTCTCTAGTGTGAATAGTTCATTATTAAATAATTTAACATTAAAAGCTCTTTTCCAGGTTTCTTTATTATCTGTTATATTGCAATCTATATAAGAAAGCATTGTCGTTCTCCATATTGACTCCTACTGAATCTGCTTGCTTTTGAAAGCAGAAATTGTAGAGATGTTCCTATTAAGCAATCTCCATTTTATCAAGTGTTTAGCCTTACCCAATTTTTTAGTAAAATGTCTTAAAGGCTCTTCAATTGTTTCTGTATTTCAACAACTCACTGCATTTACAGATGTTAAAGACTGCAAGTTTAGGAAGCATACAGGCTCGAGGCAACCTTCTCTTGCTAATTAATCAGCCTTTTCATTGTGGATAACTCCCGAGTGCGCTTTAACTTTTTTCAGCCGGAGTGTTAAGTTCTGGACGTTAGTTATTTCTTCTATTGCTTTGACGATTGTCCAATTTTTAAGTTTTCTATGTGCTTTTCTTGGGTTGGTGGATACATTAGCTATAGCATCAATAGTTGCTTGGTTATCTATAAAAATACATAACCTTGAATGTTTCGAAATAGCATACACTGCCGTCAAAATTGTCATGAGCTCCGCCCATGTTGACGATGCGAAATTTTCTACTTTACCGTTAAAACTAAACTCTGTATTATTCTCTATACATGTCGTCAAAACTAATTTGGCCTTGACTCAATTCTTAAAATTTCAATTTTTAATTACGTCTGACTATACGTGTTACCCAAATCCCAAATAATTTGGGATTTGGGACGCCAAAATGCACAAATTACTAGTATTTGAGATTTGGGATTTGGGATTTCGGCAAAAAATACTAATTATAATTTGGGATTTGGGATTTGGGATTTTGGCATTTGGGATTTCGGCATTTGGATTTTGAATTTGGGTGGCAGGTATACGTCTGACTCAACTAATTGTGTCAATTACTAATAAAAATCAAAATTTGCCTTGACTCAACTCCAATTTTTCTTAATTTTAATTGCGTCTAACTCAATTCAATAGTTTTAACGACATGTATATTATTCTCATTAAGTGCACACCACCTGCAATCCATTATTATTACGTGTGAGTTATTATTATCTCTTTTAATTAAGGATCCATTCGTATATATCCTAATTGACATACTACTAGAAAGTTTTAAACGAATATCGTCAAGTTTAGTTTGAATGTTTTCTTGTGTTTAGAAATTTTGAAATTTCTCGAATATAATTGTTCTATCTTGTGAGTTGTTACTAGTATTAGTAAATTTTTTTAAACGTAAGCCTTCGAAGTCCTTCACTCTGATAACCTTCGAATATCTCCAATATAAACGTAATATTTATGAAGGTTATTGGTATTGAAAACCTTCATTTTTATTAANATATACGTGTTGCCCAAATCCCAAATAATTTGGGATTTGGGACGCCAAAATGCACAAATTACTAGTATTTGAGATTTGGGATTTGGGATTTCGGCAAAAAATACTAATTATAATTTGGGATTTGGGATTTGGGATTTTGGCATTTGGGATTTCGGCATTTGGATTTTGAATTTGGGTGGCAGGTATACGTCTGACTCAACTAATTGTGTCAATTACTAATAAAAATCAAAATTTGCCTTGACTCAACTCCAATTTTTCTTAATTTTAATTGCGTCTAACTCAATTCAATAGTTTTAACGACATGTATATTATTCTCATTAAGTGCACACCACCTGCAATCCATTATTATTACGTGTGAGTTATTATTATCTCTTTTAATTAAGGATCCATTCGTATATATCCTAATTGACATACTACTAGAAAGTTTTAAACGAATATCGTCAAGTTTAGTTTGAATGTTTTCTTGTGTTTAGAAATTTTGAAATTTCTCGAATATAATTGTTCTATCTTGTGAGTTGTTACTAGTATTAGTAAATTTTTTTAAACGTAAGCCTTCGAAGTCCTTCACTCTGATAACCTTCGAATATCTCCAATATAAACGTAATATTTATGAAGGTTATTGGTATTGAAAACCTTCATTTTTATTAATAAAACGTAATATTCCGGAGGTTATTAATATCGATAACCTTCAATAACCTTCACTTTATCATAATAAACGTAATATTTACGAAGGTTATTGATCCGATAACCTTCAATAACCTTTAAAAACGAAATTATTACAATAACCTCCGACATAAAAAATTTCTTGATATAATGTAAACAGTTAGGGGGTTTATAGAACGTATCGAACCAACTGGTAATAAATCTTCTATAATTTTACCGATACCATTTCTAATGGCATTCTGAGATAAGCGAAGCTGAAGTCTATTTGAACGATCTGGAGTTGATCGTAGTGACACTACATTTCTAACCACGTTTATACTGATGGATTTTGCTATACTCGTCTTGATAAGACATACCTCTTGATTTTTAAGATTGGTAACAAGATTCCTGTCACCTTGGGCACAACCCGTACATTTTTCTAAAACTGAGTTTCCCGAGCTCTGTGAACTAACTTCTTTGATGTAATGTTGAATTGTGAATTTGTCATTATTAAGCATTTTTCTTTTTTTTCCAATAAGTAGGTAAGTTCCTTCATCGTTTTGTACTGCTACCCAGTTAATACTATTATTTTATTTGCCAATATTCCAGTTACATGTATTATATCGTTCGCCTAAAGTTGCCTGCAATTCTGCTGACAGCACTCGTGTTTTAATATTTGTTAATAATTTGTTCTCAAGCGTTTTGAACCAACCAGGTTTAGGACCCCGTTGATCATTGTTAGTAATTTCTTGCCAATGTAAGAGTGTTTCACCATTATGTGAAACTAACTGTTCCAGAAACATCAATTGCCTGTTTCGCAGACTTTTTCTGATCAACCGATATTGACTTATATCATCTAATATCTCTTCTTTTTTTTTTTTTTTATCCAACGGAGCCATGCAATAATAAACTTTATTATACAAATTTTAAACTCTTACACAACGCTACGCTATACAAATTAGATTACTAATTTATTTAACTAGACTAACTTATGAAAAAAAGAGAAATGCAAATTGCGCCTACTATTACTATCTAGAAATACATTCAATTAAGATGCATCGCACGGATCGGCCCCTCATTGCCTGAATTGTTAAATTCCTGCAACTGATGTCCATGGCTCCATCCAATACTTAAAGATTAAACTAATCAATAAGGCATTAGATAGAACTTTTTATGAAACACCCCACATAAAACCTAACCCAGGAACTATACCCAATCGATACAGCAAAACTGTTATTTGATATAACTTGTATCCACAATATTTGTTTTAATTTCAAATAATCTCAAAATTCTTTAAATCTTTTATGTTCCCCGCAAAATAACCCAAAAATAGTATCTAAACATAGCTAGTGTTCCCATACCAGGCCTTTTACCCCAGCCCAACCTATCCGGATATCGATACAAGACAAAAGCTATGTAAAAATACTATATAAAATAAAACTACTAACAACTACCCAACCAGCAACTAACCCTCTAACACTTCAACCAACTCAAGCCCCTCAACAACTAACCCTCCCAAGACCAAACCGCTTTTCAACGCCTACACCTTGGTTCCTTCCTAATTCCCAACACAACGAAACATTAAACTGGAATAAAATCATGACCAACGTTTCTCGTAACACAAAATATCTAAACCTGTTAACCGACCAGGTTATTAATCCCACAATATACACCGTAAGAGCTACCACAAGATTCAAGTTTTTTATGCCCATAGATGCATAACTTTGAAGGTCCTCACATGTCCATACCTTATATAGTACAAACTCGATGTAAGTGTTACCCCTCCTTAGTTACACAAAATATTTAGCCCATCGCACAACTCCCGTTATGTCTAAATTAAACTGGTCCCTGTATATGTTTTTTCTTCTTCAGAATAACACTCATGCAGGTGTTACANTAACGACTCAACAGATGTCTACCAAGCCTCCGCCCAATAATGCATATCTGGCCTGTTCATAATAACTGAAGTAGAGATACCACAAGAGTAAATAAAATGAGACCATGTTATATTCACATTAGCAAAGAAAGGTCACCCGTTTTAAAACATCGAACCACCTGGTTTAGTTTCTCGTTTGAAGTTAAGGTTCTTAATATAACTAACTCCATAACATGTTAAGTAAAGCGAAGTTGATGAGATTATAAGGAAAGATTACTGTAAATACAGGTGGAATAAAGAAAGTGATAAAATTTTGTTAATAAAATTATATAAAATAATTTATGAACATTTTTTTGGATGGTGGTTGTGGAAAGAGTTTGGAAGATCATATCTAATATCTCTTCTATTATGAGATTACCTCCTTAATTAATAGATTGTCGTTAAGATTTTTGGATAACTTGAATGTCATATCATGTGTTTTACAAATAACTAATATATCATTTATTAAGGACCGTCCCCATTTAGTTTTCATTGTGAATAACGATTTGGTTATACTTTGTCCTGACTGCCCATTACAACGCCAAATGCACTAATACATGCAAAAGAAGCGTATGATATATATCATTTATGGGATCGTCAGTTACAAATGCAAAGTAATAACTTGTTTAATAGATTAAATAATAAAGGTATGTTGGGTTGCTACATGCGGGTATGCCTATAACACCTCCAAAATTCTTTTTGGTAATGCCTTATTTTTGATCATTGAAATGAATTTAGTTGTAATCTTTAAACATTCCTTTTCCGACAGCATCATATCATTTAGACTATACTCTAGCATTGGTATTACAATTGCATTAAAAATATAAATTGCTTATTTATCTGTGATAGGTTTTCCTTTAAGAATGTTGTCCATATGATTTGTTAACTTTTTAAGTCGATCTTTTTGAAATTGTTTGGAACCATTTTCCGTAACATAGACCCCAAGTGATCTAACAGGATAATCCTTTGCCATCGGGTGTAACGTTTTATCTCCCATTAGCAAATCTTCCAATTTGGTTTGAGAGTTCGTGTTGATAGCAATTAGGTATAATTTACTTTTATTAATTGTAATGTTGTTTATTTGATAAAATTCATTTGCTATTGTGAGTATTTCTTCTATGTTTCATTTACTAGAGGCGATTCAATTAGTATCATTTATTTATTATTGATTTATTATCAATTTATTATCGATTTATTAATAATTTTATTACTAAAATATTACTAATACTTATTTTTTTTTTTTTTTTTTTTAAAT
>PQFF01000202.1:711134-784495 GCA_003547095.1 Diversispora epigaea
GGAAATGATGGGAATGATGGGAATGATGGGAAATGATGGGAATGATGGGAATGATGGGAATGATGAGAGAAAGTAAATGATGAGAGAGAAATATAAAAGCAGCAGTAGTAAAAGAAGAAAAAGAAAGTTCCTTTTCGCGGCACATTTTAAGATAGCAACATTTTTTTAATAATTTTATTTTTATTCTATTTTATTCTTATTTTATTCAATTTTATTAAATAGTTATAACAACGTTTATAACAATATTCATGTAAATAGTAGAAGTAGTAACAGAATAGAAACACGCCATTGTAATATTTTGTTATTTAACTTCTAATAAAACTTTCTTTATTGTTTGATTGTAAATAAACATTTTACCTCTTATAAATTCATTCTAACACTGATAGTATCCGTAGGGAAAACTACCTCTACTTCACTTACTCACGTACCTTCAGACTATATTCAAAACAGGATAGCGATACACGAAGAAGTGTAAGCTATCGGTGATTAATTGTCATTTAATTTGTTCCTGTGCTGTCCAAACGTGACAATATTATACTTACTTTAATTCTTTTATAAGATTCGTCATCTAGGGGTTTGATTCTTTTATCTTCGTCAGAAGATGATGAAAAAATCAAAGATTGCGACACTTGTTCTGAGGAACTAGTGGTTGATGATGATAATGATGATGATGATGATGATGATGATGATAACGATGATGACGACGACGACAATGACGACGACGACAACGATGATGATGATGCTTTTTTATTTTTCTTTTTTGTCATTAAGTCATAATAAAAATGACCTAATTGGGAAAGTTCTATTAAATATATAAAATTATATTTGTTATTAATATTAATTATAATTTAAATATTATAAAAATTAAAATATTTAATATTACGTTTTTTTGTTATTTTATTTTTTTGATTTTTTTTTCCTTTTTTTTTTATTGCCTTAATGAGGAACGCGATAGAGAATCTTTTTGCTTTTTTTGCTTTATGAGATTTGGTCATTTTAAAAATTGAAAAAATATTATTTTATTAACTATCTAATTTAATTCTAATTTAATTAAAATAATATTTTTTAAAAAAAAAACGAAGAAAAAAACGATTCTTTATATATTCTATTTTTCGGGTAGTCAATTTTTAAGAATTACATTATTCTTTGATATTTTTGATATCATTACGTTACTCTTTGATATTTTTGATATCATAAAAATAATTTGGTTTTAAAATGCCAGTAAGGGCTCATCTTTATTCATAGAATTTTAATATACATTACAATTTAGCAACTTAAACTAAAAAACATTACAGAATAAAAACTTGCTAGCTAAGGATTGGTTACCTGTACGGCATACCCAACTACTGTAGAGTGGCTATAGACCTCCATTTCGAACTACTTCGAAACTGTCCAACTGAGACTCTTACGAGGGTCAGTTTAATCTATAACAACGATATCTTCATCTCAATCTAANGACCTAATTGGGAAAGTTCTATTAAATATATAAAATTATATTTGTTATTAATATTAATTATAATTTAAATATTATAAAAATTAAAATATTTAATATTACGTTTTTTTGTTATTTTATTTTTTTGATTTTTTTTTCCTTTTTTTTTTATTGCCTTAATGAGGAACGCGATAGAGAATCTTTTTGCTTTTTTTGCTTTATGAGATTTGGTCATTTTAAAAATTGAAAAAATATTATTTTATTAACTATCTAATTTAATTCTAATTTAATTAAAATAATATTTTTTAAAAAAAAAACGAAGAAAAAAACGATTCTTTATATATTCTATTTTTCGGGTAGTCAATTTTTAAGAATTACATTATTCTTTGATATTTTTGATATCATTACGTTACTCTTTGATATTTTTGATATCATAAAAATAATTTGGTTTTAAAATGCCAGTAAGGGCTCATCTTTATTCATAGAATTTTAATATACATTACAATTTAGCAACTTAAACTAAAAAACATTACAGAATAAAAACTTGCTAGCTAAGGATTGGTTACCTGTACGGCATACCCAACTACTGTAGAGTGGCTATAGACCTCCATTTCGAACTACTTCGAAACTGTCCAACTGAGACTCTTACGAGGGTCAGTTTAATCTATAACAACGATATCTTCATCTCAATCTAACCGCATGGAATAAATTCCATTGGTGCACTGCAACAAAAACAAAAAAAAAGAAAAAACTAATTTTTGTAATCCCTACTCCTTCTCTTACCAAGGGAACAACATCCCACCTACATATTATAAAATATTCTTCTATAAGCAGGAAATAAACTATAAACCTATCTACTATATTAGCTTTTATACTAATAAAATTATCTTACTAATTTTTAAAATTTTAAATCTAAATTTAGAAGAAATACATGATCATATAAACTTCTAAAAATAACTTCCTAATATTAAATTTATCATCCTCCTAAAAAGGTAAATTTTGTTATCAATATGCGAACTGATAAATAATTAATATGCAATACCATACACATTAATTTCAGCCTTTTAATTACTATCTATATACAGTACATATAGTACAACTAGTGCGATGGGTGGCACTTCGTGCCACCCATCTTATCTTTTCGTGACGTTTAAGTGCATGATGTGTAAATTTTGAATTGATCTGACTAAACGTGACAAATTTTCGAGGTAGCACAAGGTGTTTGTAATAATCCTATTACGAAAGCTTGTTCGTGTAACTATTACGTTGCTAATAATAGCCAGTTTTATGTGTTTCATTTTTTGTTCTTTGCTTAACTTGTATTAAAATTTACAACGGGTGACTGAATTATTGACAAGGTATTTCGTGATAGTCAAAAGTAGCCTTTGGTATAGTAAAAATTTTTTTAATCAAAGGATTTACAAAGTGTTGAAATCGGTGTAACAAAGCGAAATTTGAAGAATCTACTTTCCTTTTAGTTTAGCAGGAGGGGTGGTCATGGTATGTTGTTAAATTCGTTATGTTCGTGAGAGTATCAAATGTTTGTAGGGCTGAGAAGGATAATAAATGTATTGTCAGTTCGGTGGGAAGGGGTAAGGGGGGTGGTCATAACTTGTATTGTAAGAGTGATTAAGTAATTATGGGGCTGAAAGAGATAATAATAAATATATTATGTAATATATATTTTTGTAAGTTTTGGTTCGTGATTTTTTTTTGTTATAATGTGTATAAAATGTGTTATGTGGATTATTTTGAGTGTTGTTTTATACCTATCTATATAGTTATTATTTGAGTTTTAAGAAATAATGCCGTGTTACGCCACCACGATCGTAAGGATTAAATATGCGAAACAAAATGTGAAGGAAGATTCGGACTCGGCGAATGTGTGGGCTCTTGGCACGTATCCTGTTGGACGCGAGGATTACGATATTGAATTGGTTCTCTTTGTGCCTGTTGATTTGAATAGTAGAGATGATGAGACTCAGGCTGTTTTCGAAAAGGATAGTTTTTTTTCTGTCGGAGGAAAGATTGTGCCAGGATATTACAATGGAAATAAGAGGGCTAAAGTATTTGTTATATATTTATTCATATTATTCAACTGATGTTTATTTGCGAAAATAAATCTTATCTTAAATTTCAGATGACGGTTTCAACATCTACCCGCTTAACAATTCTTAACAAAGTTCCTGAAACGAATAAATGTCCTTTGAAGGTCTCTCTGGTTGGAATCCCCCAAGAGATGCCAAGTGAAGTCAAGGATGATATTGTTGTTAAAATAATGGTGACTGATTATGTTGGCCAGAATGTTGATTTTGTTGTTTATATTGTTTTTCAAAGTAACAATCCACGTCTTGCGCATTTAAAAGATAGTGTTTGCCCTCAAGAATCGTTGGTTTTTGTGGTTGGTCAAATGGAGATTGTTGGTAATGAGTTCTATGTGTATGCCAAAGATGTTAATTATATCGATACTCGTTTTACTGTCAAGAAAAAATCTATTGAAAGTAGTTCACCTCAAAATTCTCAAAGTAAAACTCGATCTAAACTCATGATTACACATCAGAATATTGTTGAAAATTCTTTGAACAGTTCAGGTGATTCTGTGGATAGGTCCGAAGATTTGGTTAATACCGAGCATGTAAGTCGTGAATTTCGAATTACGGAATCTGTTGAAGATTTGATTAGTGCCGATCGTGAATTTCAAATTACGAAAAGTAGCAATTTAGCTAGTTCTAATCATGAGGAGGAAACTGGCAAATTGGTAAAGAGGAGAAAAGTTTCACACAAAAAGGATAAGGAATATGTGGTTCAGCCTTTACGTAGGGGTTTAAGGTCACGCGATGCGAAAGTGGATAACATTGAAGAAAGAGCGTAATGATGTTTTATTAGTTTTATTTTATTTTTCATGTAATTCGAGTATGAAATAAAATGAGTATTTGTTAAAAAAATTACTATGATATTTTATTTGTCATGTTTTTTGTTTATCTTTGCCACATATTATTTATTAGTTTGTTGAAGTTTTATGTTGAATGGAAGATTTTGTGTGTGATGTATAGACACATTATTTAATGAAGTGTTAGATAAATTATTATGTAATTTTATTTATATTTATTTGTTTGTATAATAAATGATTTTTAACAAATAATTTAAGAAACGAAAATAGTGTGACAATTTTATTCTTAAAAAGTTATTTATGGAAAAGTTGAAGATATTACATTTTTTTAGTATATTAGTTAATTAATACTTCTTTATACACAATATTTTTCGTATAGGTGCCCTGTTTTCCCGGTATTTTTCCCCCTCTGGTTAAAACTTTTGTTGTGTTTTCGGATACACCACGTGAAAATGCTACATAAAGTTGTCCATGCGAAAAGACAGGTTCTGGTAGGTATATGCCGACATGTGGGACCGTTTGGCCTTGTGATTTATTTATAGTCAAAGCGAATGCAAGTCTGATTGGGAATTGTTTTCTTTTGAGAGTGAACGGTAAATTGATATCTTTAGATGGTATAATGGGTATTCTAGGTAAGAATATTCGTTTGCCTCGATGATTTCCTGTTGCTATTTCTGCTTCTATAACGTTTCGATAGAATGTGCGACATATTAGTCTGGTGCCGTTGCAGACACCATTTATTGGATCCAATTTACGCAAACAGATAATTGGTGTACCTTCTTTTAGTGAGAGTTTATGAGGTGGGAGGCCGTTAGGAGTGATTGAGTTGAGAAATTCGGATTGGTAAAGATTGTGCGTATCATTTGGTACTGAGTCGAAACTATAATAGTTAGTAGGATAACCAGGAAAGGAATTAATTATAATATTGTTGATCGTATCGACGTATTCGTTCTTTGTTGCTAATATGGTACGGTCAATAATATAATCTGAATCATGTGCATTCCGTTGTAAATTAGGATAAATTTCTTGAATTAAGTAGTTCAGTGATGATTCGTCATCTTCCCAGGGAATGACCATTTGGTCGGGAATGCGGATCATGTCGTTCTCAATAGCTGGCTCAGTTCCGTTCCCAATACGAAGCAAGAAATTTTGAAAGTTGGGTGACGTATCTTGTATACGCATATTGGTTCGTAAGTGAAGTATTTCGACGGTTGACCAGAGCGAGGATTTTACGATGGAGGCGTTGACTATTTGAGCTCGCGTGCCTTGTTGAATTACGGGAAGTACTTGTCAAAAGTCTCCACCAAGTATAACGACTTTTCCTCCGAAAAGAAGATCATTGTTTGCTAAGTCTCTCAAGAGTCGGTCCAAAGCTTCAAAAGCATAACGGTGTGTCATAGGTGCTTCGTCCCAAATGATTATTGATGCGCGATTGATTAGACGGGCTAATTCCGATTGTTTGCTAACGTTACATGTTGAGTTAGTATCAAGAGAGATAGGTATTTTAAAGCGAGAATAGGCCGTGCGTCCGCCAGGCATTATTAATGCAGCTATACCCGAAGAAGCAGTGGCAAGAGCAATGGAGCCGTGAGATCTGACAGATGCAAGTAAGCAACGGTAGAGATACGTTTTACCGGTACCACCGGGACCGTCAACGAAGAAAAAACCTGGTTGATTTTCTTTTACGTGATGCAGGATTCTATCAAAAATATGTTTTTGTTCATTGTTTAGTTTCTGGATACCGTTTAAGTCTTCAGGAGAAATAGGGATCATAAGCTCCTCAAGGATAAGATTTGACGAAAGGTCATGATTATTTAGGTTTTGCATGATCTCAGGTAAGTCGTAATCACGTATTGTTTTGTGATGTTGTTGCAAGAAACGGTTAATATCATTAAGTACTGCATTGATACGAAGATTTCCTTCAGGTATTCCGTTTTTAGCGTAATCTTCTGACATTGCAAGATAATTTTCGTTCCAAAGATTTTGTATATCATTTGGTTCACAGAATACCAGAATTGTTGCAAATAAACGACGCAGGGCATGTGGCATATGAAACTGACATGCTTCTATCAGGCATTGTCGGGAGCTATTATCTGTCTCGAGTAATCCACGGCAGTGTTGTCAAGGGACACCACGGGACAATGTTGGGACAAAAATTATTTTTTTAAAAATATAAATAATACAAAATTGTATTATAAAAATTTACTTTGACCTATTAATTAAAGTTGTTTAAAATTAATTTTTATACATATCTATAAAGTTTTAGTATCTATTTATAAACTATTTAAGGGTAGAGACATTGGGACATGGGACATAGGGACAGTCGAAAAAGCTAGGGACATGCAAATTTGACAACACTGATCCACGGTGTTCCGCGCTTTCTCTGAATGTTGAGTACAGGATTTCGTCTACGGTTTTAAGATCATCGAAGCATGTTGCACCTTTGACATGGTTTAGAAGGATTCGAAGGTAATAGCGTTCTCCTTCTGATGGATTTACAGCGTATATTCTTCCAATAACGTTGTCGAATTTTCGTTTTGTCCATTGCTTATGCGTTTTATTCCAAACGTAGTATCGAGGAAATTCAGGATACGAATAATTACGTGCTTCTCGGTCTAGAAGATTCACACAAAAGTATTCTGTNACATTGCAAGATAATTTTCGTTCCAAAGATTTTGTATATCATTTGGTTCACAGAATACCAGAATTGTTGCAAATAAACGACGCAGGGCATGTGGCATATGAAACTGACATGCTTCTATCAGGCATTGTCGGGAGCTATTATCTGTCTCGAGTAATCCACGGCAGTGTTGTCAAGGGACACCACGGGACAATGTTGGGACAAAAATTATTTTTTTAAAAATATAAATAATACAAAATTGTATTATAAAAATTTACTTTGACCTATTAATTAAAGTTGTTTAAAATTAATTTTTATACATATCTATAAAGTTTTAGTATCTATTTATAAACTATTTAAGGGTAGAGACATTGGGACATGGGACATAGGGACAGTCGAAAAAGCTAGGGACATGCAAATTTGACAACACTGATCCACGGTGTTCCGCGCTTTCTCTGAATGTTGAGTACAGGATTTCGTCTACGGTTTTAAGATCATCGAAGCATGTTGCACCTTTGACATGGTTTAGAAGGATTCGAAGGTAATAGCGTTCTCCTTCTGATGGATTTACAGCGTATATTCTTCCAATAACGTTGTCGAATTTTCGTTTTGTCCATTGCTTATGCGTTTTATTCCAAACGTAGTATCGAGGAAATTCAGGATACGAATAATTACGTGCTTCTCGGTCTAGAAGATTCACACAAAAGTATTCTGTAAGTGTAGTTTTTCGATTTCGCTCGTCGGCAAGAATATTGGCAATGTTGTCACTATCAGAAAAACGGATTGTTTGATGATTTGGAAGATGAATTTGCAGTCTATACACCGAAGGATGAATTGCATTCATGTCGAAACCGAATATTCTCCAACAGGCTTCTGAAGCAGAAATCCAACGGGCATCGAGGTATTGTTTTATTTCGTCGTTATTATAATCTGAAGTAACTTCAATGGTAGCTTTGTCGTGTCCTTTGTATATGTATTTGTAAAGGTATTTAACAGCTTTTATGCTGGAACAAATTTCGACGTTAATATGACAATCGTACTTTAGAGAGAGGTAGGGATTGTAAGGTACTATCCAACGATTGTTTAATTTAGCTCCTCTTACATTTACGAAAGGTCCGTTTCTACGTCTATAGATAGGGTACGAATCTAAACCTTGTACAGTAAATTCGGCGAAATTTCGTGGATAATTTTTCTTACACTTGCCATCTTTCATACAGGGTGCATTTGGATTAAATGGGNTCGGTCTAGAAGATTCACACAAAAGTATTCTGTAAGTGTAGTTTTTCGATTTCGCTCGTCGGCAAGAATATTGGCAATGTTGTCACTATCAGAAAAACGGATTGTTTGATGATTTGGAAGATGAATTTGCAGTCTATACACCGAAGGATGAATTGCATTCATGTCGAAACCGAATATTCTCCAACAGGCTTCTGAAGCAGAAATCCAACGGGCATCGAGGTATTGTTTTATTTCGTCGTTATTATAATCTGAAGTAACTTCAATGGTAGCTTTGTCGTGTCCTTTGTATATGTATTTGTAAAGGTATTTAACAGCTTTTATGCTGGAACAAATTTCGACGTTAATATGACAATCGTACTTTAGAGAGAGGTAGGGATTGTAAGGTACTATCCAACGATTGTTTAATTTAGCTCCTCTTACATTTACGAAAGGTCCGTTTCTACGTCTATAGATAGGGTACGAATCTAAACCTTGTACAGTAAATTCGGCGAAATTTCGTGGATAATTTTTCTTACACTTGCCATCTTTCATACAGGGTGCATTTGGATTAAATGGGCCGCATGGTCCATGCATCATATGTTTTATTACAGTTTCATAAAGTTTCGGTTCGGTACAAGGATTAGGAATTTCTGCTCGAACAATTGAATCATAATCATCGGGCGTTCGAATTTTATCTGTAGGGCATAAAATAATAAGAATATGAGCATGAGGGAGGCCACGTTTTTGAAATTCGATAACGTGTACTCGAGCAATAATACGTCTGAGAATTCCATTTTGAAAAAGGTCCTTTTTTAGTTCTTCAAGTTTCGCACGAAAGATACGGCTCGTGAGATCAGGTCGGTCTATAGGTTTTTGTCCTTGCAATAGTTCCATTTTAATTTCTAACCATTCGGGATTGCAAGTTACGGTAATAAAGATATCCGGTTTTCCAAAGTATTGTACCAGAGTCATCGCATCTTGATAATGTTGGTACATATCCCGGTAACCACCAATAAAGGATGATGGTAAGATAATACGTGTACCTACGCGAGATGCATCCGTATTGTCTGTTGTAAGGTAATCCTGTAGGCCTTGGTATAACTCACTTCTGATTGTGCCTTGATTAAAACGGAAAAAGTTAAGCCTTTCAGATTCAATTTTAACATAATTGTCCACAACATATTGTTGGAAAAGACGACCACCAAGAAGAATTAATGATGGTGAAAAAGCTCGAATTTGTATTCGGTATGCATAGTACTCTCTTGACGTTATTTTTTTGTTGTTTCCGCTCATTCCAATATGCCATCCATGCTCACCACGTGGAAAAAGAAGGGGATATTGCATAGGATCATAACAACCACTTATTTCAGAAATTCTTTGAAATCTTCCTGAACGTGGAAGAACAATTACATCCCGTTTTTGTCCACCGACCGGACCGTTACCTTCGATCCAAATAGCTGCCACTTGTGAGGCGGACGGAGCATTGTATACGCGTTGATCAAGACCTGAGTTTGCTTTGATGATAAGTTTGCAGTGTGAAAGATCTTTGATTTCGGAAAGACGACGAAAGCTGGCAACGAAAGGGTTGATTTCATCCAAAATACATCTAATTTTGTTAATCGTATTTCTGCATAGTGAAGGCATGAGTCTCAACCTGTTTTCATCGGCATGTTCGGTATCATAGATGTAAAGCTGAAGGAATCGTGGTTGTTTATTATTTGGAAGAAAATCAGGTATTGCATGATAGATTCCACCTTGGATACGAAAACAATAAATTCCGTTCCGTTCGCTAGCCAACTCTTCATCGAATTTTACACCCATGGACGTAAAGGCAAAGAGAGAATTGTAAGCACGAATGTTCTGCCGAAACTCTATCCCAATTTTGCCGTTCCTGAAAAATAAATCTCTCAATTCTTCGGGCACGTCGTTTTCTACTAATGCAACTTTTCCATTTGCACAGCACAAACTTGGAGATTCTCTAGCAAATTTCTTAGCTCCACACGTTTCGCAGGAAATTGTGGCTGGAAGCCGGAACCTTTCGAACTGAGCAAACTCGAAAAAGTTCTTTGCATCATTGATATTTTGCGGATTCCAGTGGCGCATACGGTACTGGCGTACGCGATTCGTTTGTCTTTGTTTCAAAAGTTCGTAATTTTCCCTCTGCCGTTTTTGGCTCTTGCGTTTTCTCCGTACGATGGTCATACGTCTTTGAATTCTTCTACAGTTATCTTCCTTCCAGTAAAAGTGGCTCGTTATAGAGCTAGACCAAATTTTATCTAAAATTTTAAGAAAATTTTTTATTTTCGTGCATCAAGTGAAAGGGAACATTTATATAAAAACGGAATTTATAAAAAACTTACTATTTCTTTTTAGTCTCGTTCAATCCTTTGAAAAATTGTCATTACAAAATCCATCTAAAAAGACTCTGTATAAATTTTTCAGAAAAAATATTATTATTTTTTTTTTTTATTTTTAACATACAAAACGTACCGAAACAAAGCGGAATTTTTAAAAATCTTTTTTTTCCCAATTCGTTACTTTTCCCGCCATTGTAATTTGGATCCTTTATCCTTTTTTGGTTTGTTCAATAAAATTTTTCTCAATTTAAAATGACAAATTAATTGTTTTATCAAAAATCATCAGCACAAAATTTCTCTAAGACCCTGCATGAATGTTTTCTCGGTCTAGGCAATCAAGCTATTAAAAAAGAGTTAGTAAATTAAACCAGTTTTTGCATCCGTAAAACAAATACAAAAAAGGAAACGCAAAGAATACGCTAAATCCGATTTTTTATTGATCATATACATATATTAAATTTCTCATCTGTGAAACTTAAGATGAAAATGAAGAAACGAAAAACAAATACAAAAAAGGAAATGCAAAGAATACAATAAATCCGGTTTTTTGTAATATTTCTCATCTGTGAAACTTGAGATGAAAATGAAGAAACGACAAGGGCTGTCCTACGACAGGGGCGTTACAACCGAAATTTAGTAATATAGATATTATATCACTATGAATTCAAGGTCAACCTATATTTTTAAATTTCCCCAAATTTGTTATTACTGCGCCACTAAAAATTATCGTCAATTTGTATTATCTTTCTAAGTAGAGACTTCCGCTAAAGCCGTGATATCTAACCCAATCGTCAGAAAATTCGTAAGGTCTATGTTGTCTAGCTATCGCAACAGATAACACAGTTTTTATTTCTTCAGGACTCCAGTTATATTTATATCTCTGCCCCAATCCGTGAGATAGTTATCCTTTTACTTTAAGAAAGTATTTTATCCCCTGCCAGTTCCCACCAATCCTATTGCAATGAGAGTGATCTTACGAATTAAAGAACCCAAGGTTCTTATGGAGCTCAGGAAATGCATTCCTCATAGTAAAGCTAAGCTTGGAGAGAGCATGGTGTGTCGTTACCTCTGTTTATTTCGTTTTGTCGGGCTGTCCTTTCTTAGTTATGTTACCATTTAATATTAGTAATGCCAGGTAAAAGCTTTCGCAAACTTTTAAACTCACTCTCAGAACCTTACAAACTTCTTCGCTCGCAGAAAGAAAAGAATTTAAAAGTAAGTTAATAACTTAGACCTGGCCCCAAATAAATTTTGTTATCGTTCGATAAAAAATAAAAATTTTTATATATAAAATTTTAATAAAAAATTTGATAAGCGAAAAGAGTTTCTTGATATCATAAAAATGATATAATAATATATTGATATTATTCTCATATAATAATTATTTCATCATAGTATTTACACTTACTTAATAATTTCGTTCAATATTTATCTATAAAAATTATGTATTAAAATAAATTAGATACATCAGAGATATGATATTATTTATTTAAAATAACTTTTCTTTAAAAA
The DNA here is from genome assembly GCA_003547095.1 of Diversispora epigaea. Classification (NCBI taxonomy): domain Eukaryota; kingdom Fungi; phylum Glomeromycota; class Glomeromycetes; order Diversisporales; family Diversisporaceae; genus Diversispora; species Diversispora epigaea. Next base: position 723,164 of record PQFF01000202.1, read on the forward strand.
AAACTAAAAAACAATTATACTCCTGTATATATATTTATTAAAATATTTTTAATAAATAAACGAATAATAAAATTTATATATCCTTGACACGTTGTTAACCGAGACTACCTTCGAGACCAAAGTCAGGGTAGCAAAGCAACTATAGCAGGGATTATATATTATAAAAAGACTATAATTAATATACTAAAGTTGGGATGATAATGTACGAAGGATTTTATTAATACGATTTCTAATGTCGAAAGAGGCAGGTGTGAATTTTTTTATACAAAATACAAGCAACAAATGCTTAAACAATTATCAATTCTCTAAGAATTATTATCAAATAGTCACTAAGACTTTATTTCTTGAGCTCGATCCTAATCAGAACTGTTTTTACATCTGGGCAAAAATACCCTCTATTTATAAGAAAATGCTAATGTATCGCAAATTATAATTAATAATCTAAAGAATATTCCGGGACTTTCTATAATTTTCCGGTACGATTATTAAACTATTTTTTAAAGATTTTACCAGAGGTTTTAGCGGTTTCATCGGGGTAAAACCTCTTGTCACGCAATGTTACTCATTACATAGGATCTACTTTTAAATTACAAATCTATTTAAGAACTATTTTAGTAATTACAGGTTGAAATCTGTATTTCGGGCACCTATCGGACACTTATCGGGGACCTATCGGGCCCCCAATAGGTCCCCGATAGGTGTAAATAAATACTAGTTGGGGAGATATCAGTCATTTATAAAAAATCGGATCCCCAATATATTAAAGTACCCGATATTTTTTTTTAATCAAATTTTTTATATCCACGATAGGTGTATTAAATATTACCGATATTTATTAAGATACCCGATTTTTGTAATAAATATCAGCTACCCGATATTTATTTACAACTATCGGGTGCACGATATTTATTTTACAACTATCGGATCACCGATATGTGTAAATAAATAATATCGGGTCACCGATATGTGTAAATAATATCGGGCACCCGATATACATTTTAGCATATCATGTTTTTAACCTTTATTTACGCTTATCAGAAACACAATATTGAATTTCTCGTGTTCAAATATAATATTTACTTCTCAAATCAAGTTTAAATCAAGTTTNCGGGGTAAAACCTCTTGTCACGCAATGTTACTCATTACATAGGATCTACTTTTAAATTACAAATCTATTTAAGAACTATTTTAGTAATTACAGGTTGAAATCTGTATTTCGGGCACCTATCGGACACTTATCGGGGACCTATCGGGCCCCCAATAGGTCCCCGATAGGTGTAAATAAATACTAGTTGGGGAGATATCAGTCATTTATAAAAAATCGGATCCCCAATATATTAAAGTACCCGATATTTTTTTTTAATCAAATTTTTTATATCCACGATAGGTGTATTAAATATTACCGATATTTATTAAGATACCCGATTTTTGTAATAAATATCAGCTACCCGATATTTATTTACAACTATCGGGTGCACGATATTTATTTTACAACTATCGGATCACCGATATGTGTAAATAAATAATATCGGGTCACCGATATGTGTAAATAATATTGGGCACCCGATATACATTTTAGCATATCATGTTTTTAACCTTTATTTACGCTTATCAGAAACACAATATTGAATTTCTCGTGTTCAAATATAATATTTACTTCTCAAATCAAGTTTAAATCAAGTTTTCATACATGCTAAGAGATTATTTAAAACAATAAAAATATAACTATGTTTTATTATTTATATAAAAATAATATATATAATATAAATAAAATAAAATAAATTAAACAATAAATCTTCTATTCAACGGAATTATTGAGACATAATTATCGCTTTTTCCCACTCGATAATTTATCTTAATTGCTCGACCATATATTCTATGCACTGCTATAATTGAATCTTGACCTTCCTCACAGTATTCTGCTTTCCATAATTCTGTATTTGACTTTTCGGGTTCCATAAATTTATGTTTAAATCGTATATTAGAGGAAGGCGCATTTTTATACCATTTGACATATGCTAGAAGATGTGTTTTGGGTCCTTTTGAAAGTGTTAGAGTATGTTCGAAATAATATTGTACCTCTCCAGGGTAAATATCACTGCTTCTATCTCTGTATGCTTTCCACTTCGCTAATATAATTGCATTATTTTCATGTCGTCCAGCGATCATGGACCCAAATATTTCATTACCAATTATTAATCTTGCATGTTNAAAATAATATATATAATATAAATAAAATAAAATAAATTAAACAATAAATCTTCTATTCAACGGAATTATTGAGACATAATTATCGCTTTTTCCCACTCGATAATTTATCTTAATTGCTTGACCATATATTCTATGCACTGCTATAATTGAATCTTGACCTTCCTCACAGTATTCTGCTTTCCATAATTCTGTATTTGACTTTTCGGGTTCCATAAATTTATGTTTAAATCGTATATTAGAGGAAGGCGCATTTTTATACCATTTGACATATGCTAGAAGATGTGTTTTGGGTCCTTTTGAAAGTGTTAGAGTATGTTCGAAATAATATTGTACCTCTCCAGGGTAAATATCACTGCTTCTATCTCTGTATGCTTTCCACTTCGCTAATATAATTGCATTATTTTCATGTCGTCCAGCGATCATGGACCCAAATATTTCATTACCAATTATTAATCTTGCATGTTAGTTCATAGTTACTTCCATACACGCATTTACATCCTTCTTTTTTCTATTATATAATGTTGCATACCATTTGCATAATATTTTTTGAACTTCTATAGGAATACTTACCTTTTCATGCGAAGGCGTCAGTATACGTCCTGGTATAAGTTCAGTGCCATAGATCTTATTAGATATATCATGTCTCATTGAGATAAAATACTGTAACTCTTCTCTATCAAATTCATTAGTTACAGCTAAACTGCCGGCAGCTTTTTTTGGAGAAAGAAATTGATAGGACTTCTCTAGGAGACCAGATGTCCATTGACGTGTCAGATGATAATCCACAAGCGAATTTTTAAGAACAATTCGCATAAGTTCAGGTTCGATCTGTCGATTACTGTTGGGATATGAACCTATGAAAAGATTTGTGTTAAAATTTTATTTATTATAATTTCGTACATCCGATATGTGTGGCTTACATATGTATCCATTTAATCGCTCGTACGGGAATAACCAAAAACTATAAACAGAGCCATAATCCCGTATGCATTCAGGAATATGCATTGATAAATAGATATTACTTGTAATAAATTCAGGCCCATAGGTTCTTTCTATATTTATTGACATATCCCTTAATCTTTCTTGGGCTTCTTGCAGATCATCTTCAGTAACAAATCTAGCAACTAATAAGTTACACGCCCGAACAAAATGTCCCAATATCTTTCTATCATTATCATCTAACATGTCCCATAAAATTGTTGCATATATCATAATAAAGGTCTTCCATTGGTCAGCAGTGAACTTTGAAAATCCTTCTCCGATAGCAATCTTTGAAGGGATTCGACCAATATCAAATGGAAGTTGAACACTATCCATCCTTTTTTGTGCTGTACAAAGTTGCTCAGAATTTAACTTATTTTCTTTAATAAATATGGATTGAATAATCCATTTTGCAATTCCAAGGAACAAGCAATGCATTGGATTCACTACTGCAAATCTGATCGGATCCATGTAAGGGAGACGAAGTAATTCAGACCATCGTACTCCGTTTATTTTAAAATGAGCTTCTCTTGTTCCTCTGGTATCACATTTAAGCCATTCTTGAGCATATTGTCTATGTTTTTGGGGGTTTGCAGATTCTGTAATCCATTGTTCATAATCATGCATGCCACCATAATGAGTTTTTTTGAACTACTCACTATATCGGCCTCTTTTCGGGCACCTGTGACATTTCATTACTGCAGATCCATGCCCAAATAACTTTCGTGTAGCTGGAATATCGAAAGAACCTACTATTATTGCAACTCTTATATCGAGCCCATCTTTATTTTCAAATGTAACAGGAACTTTCCACCCTTCCCATAATTCCTTAAGTTCATCAACTATCGAAGATAGATAATGGTTTATTTGGTTTTTATCGGTTTCCTTAGGTCCAGGTAGAAAGCCTAAATAAATAATATTTTCAGGTTTATTTCTTTCTACCCTCGGAAGATTACATATCGAAGCATAAATAGCACCAGTGCTATGTTGTGTATATTTAAAGGGTTGGAACCAGTCCAAATTTATTAATAGACCTAAATTCACTGGTCGAAAATTTATAAAAACTACACCTATCAGGTACCAGATAGGTGTAGTATCCGTGCCTAATATCGTACACATATCGGGTACCCGATAGGTGTGAGAAAACATTTTTCACACTTATTGGGTACCCGATATGTGTAAAAAAACATTTTTTACACCTATCGGGTACCCGATATATGTACGATATTAGGCACGGATACTATACCTATCTGGTACCCGATAGGTGTAGTTTTTATAAATTTTCGACCAGTGATTCGAGGTAGCAGTTTCTTTACTAAAAAATTTGCTTCTATCAAAAGGAAATGTATTCCATACTTTTCCATCATATATATCGGCATAAATATTATTATCATAATTTTTTGTACCCGATTGTTCTAGCATTTTTTCAAAACCGGATCTTTGGTACAAGAGACTTAATTGTTGCTTAATTGAGGGCTTAGGGTATAGCATTCGGGGGATAGCTACCATATTTTTCATATTTTTTTTGAGGGAGGAGAGTTCATTATTGCATAACTTCTTATAGGAAGATACCAGATTATTAGGATATTCTTCATAATGGCAATTCATAATTGTCAACTTATTGTTTTCTTTATAATTGCATATAATCTTAGAATCATATAATTTATGACAGTTTGTATAAACTGCCATCCTTAATTTTGGTTGAAAAATTCCTAACCTCTTTTTTGCTAAATACAAAGATGCAGAAAATTCCCAGAACTTAGAATCATCTATAGATTTGAGCATAACATTTAAAAATTTAATTAACGCCTCCAGGGCATTATCAGATAATCGATATCATTGTTGAAACTTAAATAACCAGATAAGTATCTCTATATCTATCTTATCTTCTAGTTCTACTCCTTCATAATTTTCGTTCTCTTTTTCTAGCTCAGGTGTAATAAATAAATTATTTTCTTCAAATACTTCTTCGTGCTCATTTTCTGATTCTACATTCACATCTAATTCTTCATCATTCTCTCAGTTATCAATCAATTCATTATCATCATCACGATATTCTTCAAGGTCATCAATTAATTCATTATCATCATTACGATATTCTTCAAGGTCATCAATTAATTCATTGTTTTTATTGTTTTCATTATCACCTAAATCATACAAAAGCATATCATCAAATATATCAGGAGTCTCTTCTATAAGTGGATTATGAAATTGATCATTTCTGGATCGCGATGATGATGTCACAATGATTTCATCATCAAGATCCATCCCTGAAAGCATATTACTTATTGATGTATCCCTTTTTAACTTAGGTAAACGAGCAGTTTCTTCATCTGGAATGAACTGTCAGGAGCTTCTTTTTCTTTTCTTGCTATTTGTGATTAACAATGCATTTTCATTTTCTAAGAAAGGTAATAAATGTTATACAAAATAAAAATTGATATATCGGGCACCCGAAAAATGAAAATTTGATATATCGGGTACCCGATTTGGTAATAACAACATTGCAATTTAATAAACTTACTATATTTTCTTGATTTAATCCTTGCTAACTGATTCTTTTTTGAACTTTTAGATTTCCACAATTCTTTATTATTAGTATGCTTCTCCTGAGTTCTTGCTACAACTTCTTTACCATTACACAATAGACAATTGTATACATATTTATATGTCTTCGTGAAACTAAGCTAGTTAATGGTGTTGATTTTTAAGACATTTTTTCAAAATATATTAATATATTAGTAAATTGGTTAAAAAAATGATTTATAAATTGTTCTGAAAATTTTACAAAATATAATATTTCCCTTTTTATATAATTTCGCTAATACACATTTTTTGTAAATTTGCTTTACGTTTTCATGTCTCAAAATTTGAGAAATTTATGTTTATTAATTTTTAAATTAACACGTTTTTTTATAATTCGTGTCTCAATATTTGAGAAGATTCATGTTTATTATATATATATGCGCTTTTATAATTTGTATCACAATATAAATTACTTATTATAATTTGTGTTATTTATATATAAATTACTTATTATTATTATAATATTAATAGTGTAGCACAAACTTGATGATCTCTGATCCTACTATACATAAAATAAACAAATACCTTTTTTCATAAATATCACTCTCTCACATAATACTCCTTGAGAGCACAACACCTCCTTGCGACTGATAATATTAACAGTACCATATTATATATTTACAAGTTTTGTAATTTATAATTATAATATTTTTATATTATATATACTATAGATATATTAATAGATATATTACAACTATTATAATGTTAAGATTAATATATGATACGACCAATCCCCGATAAGTGTATTTCATTTTTATTTTAGGTTTTCATAAAATATCAGATACTAACTTTTCTTAACTAAAAAATTTTAACAAAAAAAAAAACGAAAATAACGTGTCAAGGATATATAAATTTTATTATTCGTTTATTTATTAAAAATATTTTAATAAATATATATACAGGAGTATGATTGTTTTTTGGTTTTTTTTTAAAGAAAAGTTATTTTAAGTAAATAATATCATATCTCCAATGTATCTAATTTATTTTAATACATAATTTTTATAGATGAATATTGACCGAAATTATTAAGTAAGTGAAAATACTATGATGAAATAATTATTATATAAGAATAATATCAATATATTATTATATCATTTTACGATATCAAAAATATCAAAGAGTAACGTAATAATATCAAAAATATCAAAGAATAACGTAATTCTTAAAGATCGACTACCCGAAAAATAGGATATATAAAAAATTGCTTTTTTCTTCGTTTTTTTTTAAAAAAATATTATTTTAATTAAATTAGAATTAAATTAGATAGTTAATAAAATAATATTTTTTCAATTTTCAAAATGACTAAATCTCATAAAGCAAAAAAAGCAAGAAAAGCAAAAAAAGCAAAAAGATTTTCCATCGCGTCCCCCATTAAGGCAATAAAAAAAAAAGGAAAAAAAAATCAAAAAATAAAATAACAAAAAAACGTAATATTAAATATTTTAATTTTTATAATATTTAAATTATAATTAATATTAATAACGAATATAATTTTATATATTTAATAGAAATTTCCCAATTAGGTCGTTTTTATTACGACTTAATGACAAAAAAGAAAAATAAAAAAGCATCATCATCGTCGTCGTCGTCGTCGTCATCATCATCGTCATCTTTATCATCATCATCATCATCATCATCATCAACTACTAGTTCCTCAGAACAAGTGTCGCAATCTTTGATTTCTTCATCATCTTCTGACGAAGATAAGAGAATCAAACCCCTAGATAACGAATCTTATAAAAGAATTAAAGTAAGTATAATATATAACAAATTTTATATTAGTTGTGTCTATCGGGGACACGATTAACATACAAATAACAATTTTNTCTCATAAAGCAAAAAAAGCAAGAAAAGCAAAAAAAGCAAAAAGATTTTCCATCGCGTCCCCCATTAAGGCAATAAAAAAAAAAGGAAAAAAAAATCAAAAAATAAAATAACAAAAAAACGTAATATTAAATATTTTAATTTTTATAATATTTAAATTATAATTAATATTAATAACGAATATAATTTTATATATTTAATAGAAATTTCCCAATTAGGTCGTTTTTATTACGACTTAATGACAAAAAAGAAAAATAAAAAAGCATCATCATCGTCGTCGTCGTCGTCGTCATCATCATCGTCATCTTTATCATCATCATCATCATCATCATCATCAACTACTAGTTCCTCAGAACAAGTGTCGCAATCTTTGATTTCTTCATCATCTTCTGACGAAGATAAGAGAATCAAACCCCTAGATAACGAATCTTATAAAAGAATTAAAGTAAGTATAATATATAACAAATTTTATATTAGTTGTGTCTATCGGGGACACGATTAACATACAAATAACAATTTTGTAGAAGGAAGTTTTTCTTGTAGTTGATTCTGAAATGAACACAGTGTATCAAATTAATGATCGCTTAACTTGGGCTATACCTGCTGTCCAAATTCAAAATCCAAATACCGAAATCCCAAATGCCGAAATCCCAAATCCCAAATCCCAAATTATGATTAGTATCTTTTGCCGAAATCCCAAATCCCAAATCCCAAATACTAGTAATTTGTGCATTTTGGCGTCCCAAATCCCAAATTATTTGGGATTTGGGCAACACGTATAACTTGGGCTGCTCAAAAGCATGATGTGATTATGAAGTTGCTACCTCCACTCAAAAGAAAAATTAATAAAAAGTACAAAGTTACAGGAGCAGAAATCATAAAAATGCTACAAAGGCGTCATCGGTCACGCCATAGAGTAAATAATATTGGTAATCAAGGGCCAAGAGCAGTTATTAATGATAGCAGACGAAAATTAAAGAATACGGCAATGAATGATGTAAGTTCTTTTTTTAATTTTCTAAAAAACGTGCATATCGGAAATAATATATATATATTTATATGTTAATAGAAAAAGAAAAGAAGGATAAGAGCAGTAGATTTTATGATGCAAGGAGGTAACAAGTATATAAAACGATATCCGAAAAAAGATTTATCTAAAATCTTAAATAATTCTGGTTACTATTCGGAAGAATGAGAAGAAACAGATGATGGGACAACTGCGACCGCAAGAACGGCTGCAGCATCAACATCAGCAGCACGAACAACAACTATCATCGATAGTGATAATGATACTGATAATAATAATAATAATAATAATAATAATAATGATAATAATAATAGTAATGAAAAAACAACATCAATTTATGTATATGAAAAATGGTGGCGATTAGATGCTGTAAGTAAATAATAATATATATATTTTTTATACCTATCGGGGATATTATTAATATGTTTTTTTTTTTAGCTCATAAAACTTTTTAACAAAAGGATCGATCCTGTCGTTAAAGATGTATACAAAAAACAGCAAAAACAAAAAATCAGAAACGTAGCGTCCAAGATTAACAGAGACGGGCACCCGCCAGTTGGGGCCCCGAGCTGGACTCTAAATACAGTAGCATTGATGCGTGAAAATCGGGATCAATCAAAAATAGTAATTTATGATCCCGATACAGAAGAAGAAGAAAGTGAAGGAGAAGGAGAGGACAACACCGATGAGGATGATGATGATGATGATGGAAACGATTTAATTATAGATAATAAAAGAAAAAGAAAATCAGCATCATAATCATCAAATAAAAAAAAATGAGAATCTTCAAAAAAAGATTCTAATAAAAAAAAAACAAAAAAAAACAAAAAAACAAAAAAAAAATAAAAGAAAATAAAAAAAAATAATTATAATAATAACAATAACAATAATAATAGTAATAATAATAATTATGATATTATATAATTTTTTTTGATTTTTATTATTTTTTATATATTTTGATTATATTAATAAATAAATTTTGCAATAAAATTAGTTATCGGGCATATGATATATTAAAAAAAAATTTGTACAATAATAAATAAAGCTATTGAATTTTTTATGATTTTGTCTAATGAATAATTGAATTTTAGTATGAAAGCTATATTATCGGGCNAACGATTTAATTATAGATAATAAAAGAAAAAGAAAATCAGCATCATAATCATCAAATAAAAAAAAATGAGAATCTTCAAAAAAAGATTCTAATAAAAAAAAAACAAAAAAAAACAAAAAAACAAAAAAAAAATAAAAGAAAATAAAAAAAAATAATTATAATAATAACAATAACAATAATAATAGTAATAATAATAATTATGATATTATATAATTTTTTTTGATTTTTATTATTTTTTATATATTTTGATTATATTAATAAATAAATTTTGCAATAAAATTAGTTATCGGGCATATGATATATTAAAAAAAAATTTGTACAATAATAAATAAAGCTATTGAATTTTTTATGATTTTGTCTAATGAATAATTGAATTTTAGTATGAAAGCTATATTATCGGGCACCCGATAGGCGCAATATAAATAAAATATCGGGAGCCTATTAGTGGCCGAAAGTTGACAGATAGATCCCCGATAGTATTTAAAAAAAAAATCAGGTACCCGATTGATTTTGAAAAATGGCTAAAAACTAAATACCCGATATGTGTAAAAAATATAACCGATAAGTCTGCGATAAGTATACGATATTAGGCACGACTACTACACTTATCTGGTACCCGATAGGTGTAATATAAGTAGATATCGGGGACCTATCGGGACCTATCTGAGGGGAGATAGGTGCCCGATAAGTCCCCGATATTCCAGATTTCAACCAGTGAATAGACTATAATTCGTATTACATGACAGAATTGATTAACAACAATAATAACTATAATAAAAATAAAATATATAAAGTATAAAAATAATAGAGATAATACCTATAAGAAATATAATAATAAATAAAGATAAAAACTATGTTAACAACGTTATTTTCGTTTTTTTTTTGTTAAAATTTTTTAGCTAAGAAAAGTCAGTATCTGATATTTTATGAAAACCTAAAATAAAAATGAAATACACTTATCGGGGATTGGTCGTATCATATATTAATCTTAACATTATAATAGTTGTAATATATTTATTAATATATCTATAGTATATATAATATAAAAATATCATAATTATAAATTACAAGATTTGTAAATATATAATATGGTACTGTTAATATTATCAGCCACAAGGAAGTGTTGTGCTCTCAAGGAGTATTATGTGAGAGAGTGATATTTATGAAAAAAGGTATTTGTTTATTTTATGTATAGTAGGATCAGAGATCATCAAGTTTGTGCTACACTATTAATATTATAATAATAATAAGTAATTTATATATAAATAACACAAATTATAATAAGTAATTTATATTGTGATACGAATTATAAAAGCGCATATTTATATAATAAACATGAATCTTCTCAAATATTGAGACGCGAATTATAAAAAAACGCGTTAATTTAAAAATTAATAAACATAAATTTCTCAAATTTTGAGACATGAAAACGTAAAGCAAATTTACAAAAAATGTGTATTAGCGAAATTATATAAAAAGAGAAATATTATATTTTGTAAAATTTTCAGAACAATTTATAAATCATTTTTTTTAACCAATTTACTAATATATTAATATATTTTGAAAAAATGTCTCAAAAATCAGCACCATTAACTAGCTTAGTTTTTACGAAGACATATAAATATGTATGCAATTGTCTATTGTGTAATGGTAAAGAAGTTGTAGCAAGAACTCAGGAGAAGCATGCTAATAATAAAGAATTGTAGAAATCTAAAAGTTCAAGAAAGAATCAGTTAGCAAGGATTGAATCAAGAAAATATAGTAAGTTTATTAAATTGCAACGTTGTTATTACCAAATCGGGTATCCGATATATCAAATTTTCATTTTTTGGGTGCCCGATATATCAATTTTTATTTTGTGTAACATTTATTACCTTTATTAGAAAATGAAAATGTATCGTTAATCACGAGTAGCAAGAAAAGAAAAAGAAGCTCCTGACAGTTCATTCTGGATGAAGAAACTGCTTGTTTACCTAAGTTAAAAAGGGATACATCAATAAGTAATATGCTTTCAAGGATGGATCTTGATGATGAAATCATTGTGGCATCATCATCGCGATCCAGAAATAATCAATTTCATAATCCACTTACAGAAGAGACTCCTGATATATTTGATGATATGCTTTTGTATGATTTAGGTGATAATGAAAACAATAAAAACAATGAATTAATTGATGACCTTGAAGAATATCGTGATAATGATAATGAATTAATTGATGACCTTGAAGAATATCGTGATGATGATAATGACCAAGAGGATGATGAAGAATTAGATGTGAATGTAGAATCAGAAAATGAGCACGAAGAAGTATTTGAAGAAAATAATTTATTTATTACACCTGAGCTAGAAGAAGAGAACGAAAATTATGAAGGAGTAGAACTAGAAGATAAGATAGATATAGAGATACTTATCTGGTTATTTAAGTTTCAACAACAATATCAATTATCTGATAATGCTCTGGAGGCGTTAATTAAATTTTTAAATGTTATGCTCAAATCTATAGATGATTCTAAGTTCTGGGAATTTTCTGCATCTTTGTATTTAGCAAAAAAGATGTTAGGAATTTTTCAACCAAAATTAAGGATGGCAGTTTGTACAAACTGTCATAAATTATATAATTCTAAGATTATATGCAATTATAAAGAAAACAATAAGTTGATAATTATGAATTGCCATTATGAAGAATATCCTAATAATCCGGTATTTTCCCGTAAGAAGTTATGCAATAATGAACTCTCCTCCCTCAAAAAAAATACAAAAAATATGGTAGCTATCCTCTGAATGCTATACACTAAGCCCTCAATTAAGTAACAATTAAGTCTCTTGTATCAAAGATCTGGTTTTAAAAAAATGCTAGAACAATCGGGTACAAGAAATTATGATAATAATATTTATACCGATATATATGATGGAAAAGTATAGAATACATTTCCTTTTGATGAAAGCAAATTTTTTAGTAAAGAAACTGCTATCTCGAATTTAGGTTTATTAATAAATTTGGACTGGTTCCAACCTTTTAAATATACACAACATAGCACTGGTGCTATTTATGCTTCGATATGTAATCTTCCGAGGGCAGAAAGAAATAAACCTGAAAATATTATTTATTTAGGCTTTCTACCTGGACCTAAGGAAGCCGATAAAAACCAAATAAACCATTATCTATCTTTGATAGTTGATGAACTTAAGGAATTATGGGAAGGGTGAAAAGTTCCTGTTATATTTGAAAATAAAGATGGGCTCGATATAAGAGTTGCAATAATAATAGGTTCTTCCGATATTCCAGCTACACAAAAGTTATTTGGGCATGGATCTGCAGTAATGAAATGTCACAGGTAAGGATGGTAGGCGCAATACAAATTGAGCCAGGAATTTAGCCAGATTTAATTGAGCTAATTGAGCCTGGAATTTAGCCACGGCGCAATCAGGTGCAATGGCTAAATTCTGGCGCAAAGGCTAAATAATGGCGCAATTCTGATTGGCTGGCGCAATTATAAAATTTATTAAATAATTATTTTTAAATTTTTAAAAATAATTAATTTTAGCTTTAATTTCAAATCAATTTTACATAACTAGGAGCGATTTTCTACTATGATATGTCTATGACAGATCGAAAGATCTGGTTCTTAGATACAAGATGATATATATTTCATTTCTGTAACATTAAAATTGACTAAATTATAGCTATTTTAAAACAATATATTAAAATGTTAATATCGGTAAAATTAATTAATAATTTTATCTGATCAACCTTTTGTCACGTGACCAAAATTGTGCCAGCCAATCAGAAATTGCGCCTGAATTTAGCCAGAAAAAAATTAATTAGCCTTTGAGCCAGAATTTAGCCGGCGCAATTTAATTAGCCTTTGAGCTAGAATTTAGCTGGCGCAAAATTAATTAGTTAAAGATACAATTATTGAGCCAACCTTCATATTAATTGAGCCTTCCACCCTTAGTCACAGGTGCCCGAAAAGAGGTTGATATAGTGAGAAGTTCAAAAAAACTCATTATGGTGGCATGCATAATTATGAACAATGGATTACAGAATCTGCAGACCCCCAAAAACATAGACAATATGCTTAAGAATGGCTTAAATGTGATACCAGAGAAACAAGAGAAGCTCATTTTAAAATAAACAGAGTGCGATGGTCTGAATTGCTTCGTCTCCCTTACATGGATCTGATCAGATTTGCAGTAGTGAATCTAATGCATTACTTGTTCCTTGGAATTGCAAAATGGATTATTCAATCCATATTTATTAAAGAAAATAAGTTAAATTCTGAGCAACTTCGTACAGCACAAAAAAGGATGGATAGCGTTTAACTTCCATCTGATATTGGTCGAATCTCTTCAAAGATTGCTATCAGAGAAGGATTTTCAAAGCTCACTGCTGACTAATGGAAGACCTTTATTATGATATATGCAATAACAATTTTATGGGACATGTTAGATAATAATGATAGAAAGATATTGGAACATTTTGTTCGGGCGTGTAACTTATTGGTTGCTAGATTTGTTACTGAAGATGATCTGCAAGAAGCCCAAGAAAGATTAAAGGATATGTCAATAAATATAGAAAGAACCTATGGGCCTGAATTTATTACAAGTAATATCCATTTATCAATGCATATTCCTGAATGCATACAGGATTATGGCTTTGTTTATAATTTTTGGTTATTCCCATACGAGCGATTAAATGGATACATACATCAGGAAATTTTTTATGTTGGAGGTTATTGTAATAATTTTGTTTTCAAAGGTTATTGAAGGTTATCGGACCAATAACCTTCGCAAATATTACGTTTATTATGATAAAGTGAAGGTTATTGAAGGTTATCGATATCAATAACCTCCGGAGTATTACGTTTTATTAATAAAAATGAAAGTTTTCGGTACCAATAACCTTCATAAATATTACGTTTATGTTGGAGGTATTCGAAGGTTATCGGGGTGAAGGACTTCGAAGGCTTACGTTTAAAAAAATTTACTGATGTAGGTAAGCCACACATATCGGATGTACGAAATTATAATAAATAAAATTTTAACACAAATCTTTTCATAGGTTCATATCCCAACAGTAATCGACAGATCGAACTTGAACTTATGCGAATTGTTCTTAAAAATTCACTTGTGGATTATCATCTGACACGTCAATGGACATCTGGTCTCCTAGAGAAGTTCTATAAATTTCTTTCTCCAAAGAAAGCTGCCAGCAGTTTAGCTGTAACTAATGAATTTGATAGAGAAGAGTTACAGTATTTTATCTCAATGAGACATGATATATCTAATAAGATCTATGGCACTGAACTTATATCAGGATATATGTTGACATCTTCGCATGAAAAGGTAAGTATTTCTATAGAAGTTCAAAAAATATTATGCAAATGGTATGCAACATTATATAATAGAAAAAAGAAGAATGTAAATGCGTGTATGGAAGTAACTATGAACTAACATGCAAGATTAATAATTGGTAATGAAATATTTGGGTCCATAATCGCTGGACGACATGAAAATAATGCAATTATATTAGCGAAGTGGAAAGCATACAGAAATGGAAACAGTGATATTTATCCTGGAGAGGTACAATATTATTTTGAACATACTCTAACACTTCCAAAAGGACCCAAAACACATCTTCTAGTATATGTCAAATGGTATAAAAATGCGCTTTCCTCTAATATATGATTTAAACATAAATTTATGAAACCCGAAAAGTCAAATACAGAATTATGGAAAACAGAATACTGTGAGGAAAGTCAAGATTCAACTATAGCAGTGCATAGAATATATGGTCGAGCAATTAAGATAAATTATCGAATGGGAAAAAGTGATAATTATGTCTCAATAATTCCGTTGAATAGAAGATTTATTGTTTAATTTATTTTATTTTATTTATATTATATATATAAATAATAAAGCATAGTTATATTTTTATTGTTTTAAATAATCTCTTAGCATGTATGAAAACTTGATTTAAACTTGATTTGGGAAGTAAATATTATATTTGAACATGAGAAATTCAATATTGTACTTCTGATAAGCGTAAATAAAGGTTAAAAACATGATATGCTAAAATGTATATCAGGTGTCCGATATTATTTACACATATCGGTAACCCAATATTATTTATTTATACATATCGGTGACCCGATAGTTGTAAAATAAATATCGTGCACCCGATAGTTGTAAATAAATATCGGGTAGCTGATATTTATTACAAAAATCAGGTATCTTAATAAATATCGGTAATATTTAATACACCTATCGGGGATATAAAAAATTTGATTAAAAAAAAATATCGGGTACTTTAATATATCGGGGACCCGATTTTTTATAAATGATCGATATCTCCCTGACTAGTATTTATTTACACCTATCGGGGACCTATCGGGGGCCCGATAGGTCCCCGGTAGGTCCCTGATAAGTGCCCGATAGGTGCCCGAAATACAGATTTCGACCTGTGTTATTTATTACCGATTTATTACCAATTTATTAATAATTTTATTTTTTTTTTCTTTTAATTTATTACCGATATATTACTACATCAGTAAATTTTTTTAAACGTAAGCCTTCGAAGTCCTTCACTCCGATAACCTTCGAATACCTCCAACATAAACGTAATATTTACGAAGGTTATTGGTACTGAAAACCTTCATTTTTATTAATAAAACGTAATACTCCGGAGGTTATTGATATCGATAACCTTCAATAACCTTCACTTTATTATAATAAACATAATATTTGCGAAGGTTATTGGTACTGAAAACCTTCATTTTTATTAATAAAACGTAATACTCCGGAGGTTATTGATATCGATAACCTTCAATAACCTTCACTTTATTATAATAAACATAATATTTGCGAAGGTTATTGGTCTGATAACCTTCAATAACCTTTAAAAACGAAATTATTACAATAACCTCCGACATAAAAAATTTCCTGATGTAATACTTATTTTTTCTCTTTTTTTTTTAATATTATATATATCTTTTTATTTATTACCGATTTATTATCGATTTATTATTGATATTTATTTTTTTTCTCTTTCAATTTATTATTAAAATATTACTAATACTTATTTTTTTTCTTTTTTTTTTTAATATTATATACTATTAGTTGTAGTATTTTATTATTAAATTTATTATTTATTGCTTATTATTATTTATTTATTATTACTATTTATTAACTATTAGTATATTATTTCTATATTTATAAATATTAATGTAAATCACTTAGAAATTAGTGCAACAAAATATGTATTACGACTGTAGATCCATAGTATATAGTACAGCGTAAGGGTGGAAGGCTCAATTGATATGAAGGCTGGCTCAATAATTGCGCCTTTGACTAATTAATTTTGCGCCAGCTAAATTCTGGCTAAATTTTGGCTCAAAGGCTAATTAAATTGCGCCGGCTAAATTCTGGCTCAAAGGCTAATTAATTTTTTTCTGGCTAAATTCAGGCGCAATTTCTGATTGGCTGGTGCAATTTTGATCACGTGACAAAAGGTTGATCAGATAAAATTATTAATTAATTTTACCGATATTAACATTTTAATATATTGTAAAAACTCTTTCTCTCTCTCGGTCTCCACTTATGGTTCCGCAGTAAAAACTTAAGTGACTACTAGGGGGCTTGTTTAGTACGAAGGTCTCTACTCGGACCGGATAAGGCTAAACTATCGGAGTAGCTTCAACCTGAACAGTTACGAACGTTGGCGCTGTTGAGCTGGTTCTGTTTTCTTTAGAAAGAAGTGTAAACAACAGAGGGTTGCGTACTTGGACGGTACTGGGCGAATTAGCTCAAGGAGAAATCCTGGGGTTAAGACCTGATAGTTCGGGTTTTTTAAGGACTAGTTTCCGCCTCGTCGTCTACGTGAGTATCTGGATGAACGTGAAAACTAAAGATATCATATGGTGCTATTTGGTTTTCTTGAGTAGGGGAAGGGTCTGCGCCACGAATTTTCATTTTTCATGTATTTGGATGGTTTTTGGGGAATTTTCAAATTTCGGTTTGACTCTGATTGTCGATCTTGTCGATCAAGGGGTGACGCATTGATACAAAAGTGGGGTATGATGATACTTAAGGGGATGATCAGCGGGGATGCAGGGGATGTGATGTTTTGTGGGAGGACGGGGGAGTGTGATGTTTTATAGTTGTCGCTGGGGCGTGAGTTGCTGTTATTGAGCAGAGCATAGTTAAAAATCCATTTATTGGTTATTGCTAAAATTATGCAAAATCCTGATCTCACGTGACAAATTTAACGTACAGAAAATTCGAAAATTATTTTTTTTTAATCGTTCGAAACTTTTTATCGTTCGAAATTATTTTATTTTTATTGTTTTTATAATATTTTATATGTTAATAGAAAGTATTCATATTACAAGTAAATTCTAATAAAAATAATTATTATAGCAAATATTTATTAAATAATTAATAATAATAATAAATTTATTAAATAATACCTGCAATTTTATCTGCCAATTCTTTATCAATGTCATTATTTTCTTTAATTATTTCTGCTTGATCAAGTGAATTATCATCTTCAGAAGATAAAACATGCATTTGATCAAATTCATTTTCAATGTCAATATTCATTTTTAACCGCTCATTGAATGAATGACTCAACTCATCAATAGATGCTGAAAGATATTCAAAACAATATTGACATTTAAGTCCAATTCTATCAAAACATTCCTTATGATATGCATGCCCACAGATAAGCACAATATCATTTGTATTGAAAATAAAATCACAATTCTCATAATCACAAAATTGGTTCTGATTTGATAAATGAGAAGAATGATAACCTAATGGTATTGCTCCAAAAGAAAATCTTTTAGAAAGTGGTGGAAAATAATAATATGGTTTTTTTATTCTTGCACCTTCCATTTTTCTTTCAGCTTTTTCACAATTAATCCAAAGTTTTTCAAAAAATTGCAAAAGAAATATAGCAGTCCGTTTTGCCATTAAATCCAGGTTTTTTTTTGTATAAGGATATGAACGTTTGGGAGCAAATGATTGTGCAAATTGATTATCATTTCTATGATAATCAATAAACATTGCGTCACGCCTTAGCCATTCCCCACATGTAACTTTTCCAGATGTATGTCTGCGAACTAAACTGTGAAAATTTTCTACTGGATATTCATCAAACATTCTTAAATTATTTCTAAGAGTATTGATAATAGGATGTTGAATAAAAGTCCAGTATTGAATATCAGATATCAAAGCAAGCATTATTTTATCATAATTTTTTCGTCCAAATCTTCTCATTACTGTCCACAATCGAAATATTGTCTCAATATATTGATCAAAATTGTTTCNATATGATTGCATCTCAGATAATCTTTGGCATAAATTTATTATGTTAAATAATAATGAATATAATTATTATTAATAAATTATATAAAGCATTTACCTGAACACTTTAATTAATACATTTATATAATCATTTATATTTTTTAAATCTGATAGTATAAAATCTACAAGTTTTGTTGTATCAAATCTTCGAACATGTTTTTCAGATAAATCTGCATCATAGCAATGGACAACTAAAGTTTCTACTAGATCAAATTCATTTAATGTTGTAACATCTTTTATTGAAATCCAATTGAATTTTTGTGCATTGTAACTGTTTGAAAATCCTGTCATATATTGAAAATTAAGTGCTTGTTTAAGTAAATTGGCATCAATACCATTTGGATTATGAAAAGTAGATGATAATGGAATTGGTAAAATATTATTTGTATTAAGTAAAATAGTTGCCATATGTGAAATTCGATTAATAGAAGTTACACTTGGAATGCGAGATTCATGTAAGTCATGATAATCATCTATGTTGAGAATTAAAAGTTTCTGTTGCTAAAATTTTATTAATTTAATATTAAAATAAATAAATATAAAATAAATTATAAAAAATAATAAAAATTTCTAACATTATCTGAAATATATTCTTGAATATACATGTTCCCAAAATTGATTTTGGATTTTTGAGGTATTTCGACTTTTTGAGATTTATGCAGAATCTATTCTATATATAGAAGTAAAAAAAGTACCCAATTATGTGTATCTTCAATCAAAGAATAAATCTGGGTGGTCAAAAAATTTCGGGTTTTAAGTAAAATAATTTCGTCTTCTATGAAAAACTATTTTGACTTTTTTTCCCAAAATTGCAATTTCGGGGCCCCAAAATAATTTTGCGTGCAAGTATATTCTTGAATTGTTTGTTCATAAACATTTACTATTTGTTTTTTATTATTGTAAACAGTTTGATAGGTTGCACTCAAACCCATATTTGAAAGAGTATTAATGCTAACAGTTGAGGTGCCAGTGCCGGCCATATAAAGTCCAATAACATTTTTTGTTCCACTAACTTGTTTGTTTCGTAATGCTGCCATTTGATAACAAAGTAACATAACCTTTTGTTTTAAAGATTCTTTCGTTTTCCACCCTTTTGCATTAGGATTCATAGATTGATAAATAAGATTGAAGAAGTCACAAAGATTTGGATCTCGGTTTTCAATTAAAGTTACAAATTCATCTGCATCTAAAACTGGTTTGTTTCCTTCACGATGTTGATAATTATATAAAACTGTAGTGAGACGTTGGATTTTATTATTGAAATATTTTATGAAAGTATTGTTATCTATTTATAAATTATAAATATTAATAGATGTATTAATTTATTATAGATAATTATAAATTGTTAAAAATTTATTACCTGGAGACATTGGTTTCATTGCAATTTCCAATTGACCTTTTAATTCTTGAATTTCGATCTTTAACTCTTCAACTGATTTTGAGTTATTAACCAACCTTTGATATTCTTCCAAACTCACTGTTATTCGTTTTTTTTGATTATTTGGTTGATATGTCAAGTTACGTTCAATACTTCTTTTTTTATTGTTATTCTTATATTTTTTATAATTATTATGCTCAACAATTGCGCAATAACATCTGTTACAAAACAAAGTTCCAACTTTAATTTCCGAACAATGTATCTCATACGCTATTCCCGTTAAAGCCTTTTCTAGTGCATAGTTGCTAATATTCCGGTATCGTTCTTCGGGTTTTTCTAAATTGCAGGCAGCACATTGGCTAAAAAGTTTTTTTTTCATTTTTATATATAAAAAATGTGGATTACCGGGATTCGACAACAAAAATATATCAAACGCGTCTCAAATAATAAAGAAACAATGTTTTTTTTATTTGATTGTAAATCCTTACCACGTGTTATTTATGGGTGATGTATTTTTTGATATGTGATAATATAAATAAATAAAGTACTCTGTGTAACAATATAAATGAATTTTAGCCATGCTATTGAGCAGAGGGTTAGTTGGTGGGTTGTGAGGGTGTTTTGTTTAGTTGTTTAAATTTTTACTGGCATTATAATACTAGTCTCTTATATACGTGGGGAGCTTATCAATTCGAAACAAAGTCGGGGCCCTACGGATCTGGAAGAAACGCGAGTTTTGCTAAACCAGTGTAATATGATGGATAGGTCTAGATCTTCCAACAAAAGAAGACTTAGGATAGGGCTGGTAGTACACTTATTGGAACGTACCACTATCTGAAAACCGAGGCCATGGACTGCAGATACCTGGAAGGATCTTTTGATCCGTTATTGACACCAATCCATAGAAGCTACCGCAATCACCAACAATACATACTGGAAGAACTTTTAGTTCGAATACCATGTTAATGGGAGGGAGCCATTCAATGAGGACAGTTACTAGGACTCGCCGCTATTACCAATATGTTCCTTGCTGGAAGAGTATCTGATGGGTTTGTTCACATATATGGGTAGTAGAGTATTATAAATTTCATAATGGTCTCGTGGGCACAGAAAAAGAAATAATAGTGGGGTGGAACGTTGTTGTTCTTTAGGGGTCGCAGGGGAAGGAGGTGTCTTTCAAATTTTTGTGTGGTGGAGGATGTTGTTCCTCAGAGGGGTTTGTTTAGGAGGAGACCTTCAGATGTTAGTAACAACATATTGAATGGGAAAAACTAAATTTTTTTTTTTTTATAGCTCATTGGGTTGTTCTAGTGGGTTCGTCGGGTCTTTCCGTCGGAGTGGTTGGTCAAACAGTAGTTTGTAAAAACTTAGTTAGTTTTTTTTTTGTATATGCATAACTTGCTTATGCAGGTTTATTTTATATATCATAAATAAAGCAAGACCTCACTTATTTTTCAAAAAAAAAAACATTTTAATATATTGTTTTAAAATAGCTATAATTTGGTCAATTTTAATGTTACAGAAATGAAATATATATCATCTTGTAACTAAGAACCAGATCTTTCGATCTGTCATAGGAATATCATAGTAGAAAATCGCTCCTAGTTACGTAAAATTGATTTGAAATTAAAGTTAAAATTAATTATTTTTAAAAATTTAAAAATAATTATTTAATAAATTTTATAATTGCACCAGCCAATCAGAATTGCGCCATTATTTAGCCTTTGCGCCAGAATTTAGCCATTGCGCCTGATTGCGCCGTGGCTAAATTCTGGGCTCAATTGGCTAAATTAAATCTGGCTAAATTCCTGGCTCAATTCGTATTGCACCTACCATCCCTAGTACAGCGTAATCGAAAGCGTAATCGAAAGCGTAATCGAAAGCGTAATAGATAGCGTAATAGATAGCATACACATTAGCATAGAGCATAGTGTATGCAATAGCGTATTCTACAGCGTAGTGAATAGCGTAGAGTACAGTGTAATCAATAGCGTAATTTATTATATATATAAAGAATTGAATTTCTCTTTTCTCGATCCTTAGTTAGTCAGTTAATCAATCAATTCTGAAAACTTGAATAACTCAGTAATAAAAATACTCTGTGATTTATTATTAAATAATACATTTCTTATTAAAATTATTATTTAATTCTTTGTGAAAATACCCTTTATTAATACTTTGCTATATGATCTTAGTATTATTCTTGTTATAAACTATTATTCTACTTTGTAATTAGTTTATAGTTTCTTAGTCAAATTCTTTTAAATACCCTGCTTAGTGATCTCGGTATTTGTTTTAATAATTAGATAACTTGCTGTGTGATCTCGTTATCTGGTATAAATTTAGCCTTACTTAGTATTCTAGACTTGAATTTTTAATGAATTATTGTTAAACTTAGTGTTCACCCTTATAAAACTTCACCTCTGCCTCTTTCGTCTTAATTCTGCAATACTTTAATTCCTTCCCAATTATACTTTAATAATAATATAAATCCTTCAACTTTAGTAAATTAAGTATAGTGCTGTGTGTCTTATACAAATTAATCTCTGCTAATAGTTGTCTGTTTCCATTATTTATTTGGAAGATAAAACACGGACAACAATACAAAAAAAACCAATTTCTGATTTATTTCCGAAATACTTTTATTTTTTAATAATTATTATTAATTTATTATCGATTTATTCCTGAAATTTCCTTAATACTTATTTTTTTTTAATCTATTTTCACGTAATATTTAGCTAAAACACTTGCTCAGAAATGTACTTAACCCCTAATCGGCTTCAAGTACTACTGCTCAATTACAACGGAAACAAAACTATTCTGGTGAAATTCAGTGATATGATTTCTCCCTTCCAGCGAAAGCTCCTAACTGGGCATGTACTGAACAAGAAGATGTCATTTACGATACCAAATTCGTGCAAACGGAGGGGAAAGATGAGCCAAGTTTTGTTAGTACTTCTAGTTCAAAAATTTCAGCTAAACAATAATAATTTCAATAAGTATATAATATATAGACATTTATCAATATATTTTAGAATATTTTATTATTATTTTTATTATTTTTAATGATTATTTTTAGATTATTTAATAAAGAACATTAGCCATTTTCTTTCGTTTACTTACTGGTTTTTTTCTGATTTTTGAATATTTGTTTCTGATTTTTATTAGAATTTTAACCAAGTTTTCTTTCCAAATTTTGAATATTTTTTCTAATTTCTATTATAATTTTGACAAAATTTTACCAGATTTTGACCAATTCCTTTCTGATTTCTATCAGAATTTTGACCAAAGTTTACTTTCCAGATTTTGAATATTTGTTTTTGATTTCTATCAGAATTTTGAATAAATTTACTTACCGAATTTTGAACAATTCTTAAATATTTCTTTCTGATTTCTATCAGAATTTTGACCAAGTTTACTTACCATTTTCTTTCCAATTTTTGAATATTTCTTTCTGATTTCTATCAGAATTTTGACCAAGTTTATTTACCGGATTTTATATATTTCTTTCTGATTTTTATCAGAATTCTGAATAAATTTACTTACCGGATTTTGAACAATTCTTAAATATTTTTTTCTGATTTCTATCAGAATTTTGAATAAATTTACTTACCAGATTTTGAATATTTGTTTCTAATTTCTATCAGAATTTTGAATAAATTTACTTACTGGATTTTGAATATTTCTTTCTGATTTCTATCAGAATTCTGAATAAATTTACTTACTGGATTTTGAACAATTTTTGAATATTTGTTTCTGATTTCTATTAGAATTTTGAATAAATTTACTTACCATTTTCTTTCCGATTTTTGAATATTTTTTTCTGATTTCTATCAGAATTTTTATTACCAATTTTTGCTAATTAGCTGCCAATCGGCAAAAAAAAAAGAAAAATTTCAGCTGACTTTCGGTTATATTTTGGCTGAAAATCGCACATCCGAATTTTAGCTGAATTGGATCATTTCGACTAGTGGTATCATAATAATGGTAATCAAGTAATAGATTGTCATTCTTAAAAAGAAATCATATATCAAATTTTGAGATGATCGGATTAGTGGTTATAGAGAAATTAACTCTTGAAAATCAAAATTTTATATATAAAATATTTTTTTTTAATTATTTCATATTAAAATTTTGATTTTCAAGAGTTAATTTCTCCGTAACCACTGATCTGATTATCGTGAAATTTGGTATACAATTTCTCTTTAAGAATGATGATCTATCACTTGATCACCATTATCGCAGCACCTCCATGTAGAATTTTATTCAAGATTAAAATTTTACTAAGTGACAGTTCCTAATGTCAATCACTCATTTGTGAAAAATTAATATTATTAATTTAATACCAAAAAAATTTAAAAAAATCTTCAAAACTTAAAGATTAAAATAAGTATAATAATTGTCATTGTAAAATCGGTTGCCCGGGAGATAGATTTTTTTGAAGACAAAAAATCATGTGATACAATACTTTTGATCGTCACTGTATATCAGTAAAAAAAAAAACAATAAAAAAAAATAGAAAAGAAATTGTTATAAAAAGAGAAAATTGTTAATAAGTAGAGAATGAAAATTTTGTAGTAAAAAAAATCGTAAGTAGAAATATAAATCATTAGCAGAAAACATTAGCATAAGTAAAGATCATTAATAGATTAGAATAAAATGGCAGTAGAAACATTATATTGTATAAATAGAAATCATTAGATAAAATAGATTAGTATTAGTAGTAATAGAAGTAGAAAATGAAATGTCAATAAAAATAAAGATTACAATTAGAAAAAGAAAATCAATAGTAAAAATAAAAGAAATGTCGTCAGAAATTAAATGTTAGTAAAATTAATAATAGAAATCATAATTAGAAAAAGAAATAAATTTGTTAAAAAGAAAATGATAAAATTTTAGTAATGTCAAAAATAAATAGTAGAACTAAAATTTTAATATTAATAGAAGAGATTAATAAACAAAAACAATAAAAATCGCGAGTATTGTGGTGGAACAAATTGGTAATCAGGTGAAATGTCACAGGGGATAATAATTTGTGACACTGGATAAACTTTCAGGTGATTGTCATCTTTGTGTAGCCATCCGTAATATGCCGTATGAGGATGAAAAATGAAGTACAAAGATAAAGGATAAAGGATACCATACGAGGATGAAAAATGAAGTGTAAACAAAAGAAAAAGTATAAATACGACTGTTGTTAAAAGTAAATTCAAGAGGTTAGAACAAGCTAGTCACTAATTAAATAATTAATAATTAGGAATAATTCAGAATAATTCAAAATACTTTAATAAATATTGAATAGAAAAGTAAACTTCCTTTGATACTTCACTTTTAAAACTTTATATTTTATATTTTAATAAACTTATGCTTTGTGTCGTGATATTGCGAAATATTATTAAATATTGTTTGATACTGCGTTACTACTTTTACTCCATCTTACTCACTATGCCTTCATGATTAATTGATTATTATTATTATTATTATTATTTATTATATATTTATTATCTATTTTGAGATAAGCTAGTTAAACCGATTGCATTAGCTGTGACCTACTGACAGATAGATCATATTATTATATTGTTTGTGTGATACAAACTGTAAGACTGATTTGAGAAATTGTTCGAAATACTCTGCACTCCTGTGACAGTATTAAAGAATTACAACAACAAAAATAACAAAAACAAATTTACTTCTCTAAATAATAATATCGATCATGATTATAATTATGATTATGCTACTAATTTTATTAATTATCGTGCAAATAATTTACCGGTTGTCTATTATGTGATGTAATGCTAACAAAATGATTGCTAATGATAATGATCGATCCTGTCCTGTAGTAGCTTCTATAGTTAACATAAATATTTTTAAATAATTTAAATTTTTGAAATAATTCTTAATTAAAATCACTTTAATTTACACTTCACTTTAATTTTATAATAATATATTATCTATATTGAAAAAAATAAAACCTATTTTTATTATCCTTCTTAGGCTGCTACGGAATTGAGAATATATTTCAAGCAATTTATTTAACAATACTTCGATAGTCTAATGAATGATTTTTGATGGGTCTATCATTTATCAAACTTATAAGATGAATCATTATTTACTGGAATTAAGATTTCTATTACAGAGCTATTATTATTATTCTGTGAATTAAATATTTTTTTCATTTATTAAAATGGATATGATGTAATTACTACTTCTTTACAATAAAGCTTTCTATTATTTAGTCAAATAAATGTTTTTGGCAAGAGTCTCATAAAAGTCATTAGTGAAAAGAAAGAAATTATATAATGCATTTTGAACATTTTATATTTTTTATATTAAAATGATATATCTGATTTCTTCCATTGTAAAGACACCTTTAAAAATAAAATAAAAATATGTTATCAACCAGTTTTGCTAATGATATCTTAATAATCTTACACTTTGAATGAATATTATCAGTAGAATTTTATAGAAGATAGTTAAGAATAATAAGGATATATACAGTACATAGGAAAGTACTATGAATATTAAAAAAAATGATCGCTATGCAAATGCATCAATTCAAACATTATTAATCAATATGTACAAGATTTATTGTATTTCTTATATTTCGTTTCTTTTTTTTAATAATAACTAGTTTAAAAATAATAATGAATTTTCATCATTAATTGATTTATATATAAAGTAATTATTTAAATTTATTAAAGAACTCTATTTTCTATGCTTTATTTGCTATAAAAAAAAAGAATATTCAATATTATAATTTTTAAGAAATACTTGCTGAATTATACATTACTGAAAATAAAAAAACTATAAACGTATGTTAAAACAATGTACTTGCTATTTAGTTTTCATATTTATAGTTCTATGTTTTCATAGTAAGTCAAACTCCCATACAAAATTTTCTAATAAATTTTTCGAAACAATTGTTGTAAGCATTGTTGTAGCGTTGTTTTTAAATAATAAAGTCTTCCTCTCAAAAATGTTGTCTTTCATTATATTCCTAACAAACATTAATTGCAATAATTTAAAATAAAGAAATGACAAAGTTATTATACTTGACATATTAAGTATCTTAAATTAAGCTTATTTTTTATTTTAAAAAAATCTGACTATATCTTCATTATAAATTATAAAATCATAACAATTAATTATTTTTTTTATTTTTTTATTCATTTATTTAATTTTTTCTTGTTTAATGTGATTAGATTAGATTAAATCAATTATTACTAAATATTTCATGGCAAACTAAAAAACTCAAACTAATAAAATACCCTAATTCTGAATTCTTGTTTATTATGGTGAATTAAAAATAAATTACAAGAAGCCACGAATCCCTTCACAGTTTTCCTCTAAATTACTTAACTATTATGTTGATATCTCCAAAATAATTATTAATATTTTAAAGTAAAATGACAACTATTATTTTTTAATTAACTTTAACATTAAATTTGTTTAATTTCAATTTTAATTAATTAATTTAATGTTTAACGATAAAATCAATTATTTTAAAAACGTTAAGCTATAAATAACAATAATAAAATCATATAAAACTATATTAAAACAATATTGCTTAATAATTTTTTTTGGTTATTACCAAAATTATTAACTAAAAATTGTATAAATTTCGTATATTGTTGAGTTCTTAGTGTGTAGTATTTGATATTAAATTAAAAATTTTATTTGAAATATCATTTAGAATAATATTATTTTATATCAAATTGAACTTTCTCCTGCTTTGCAACACTACCCTTCTTAAAATATTTGAACTGAATATCCCCATTCTAATTTCAATAGTTTCAAGCGATTCTGGTACATTCTCAGCCATTTGACATAATAATTTATTGGAATCCAATCCTTTTTCACAATTAAAATGAAAATATTAAAATGATTATTAAATATTGCTATTTCTTGCTCAAGGCTTAAATTTAATAAAGTTAATTTGGTAGTCTTGTGTAATAATTTAAAATGGCTGAAAATATATCAGATTGAATTGTGCGATTTAAACTTTTTTTTTTTATATTAATAATAAATTCTGAGAATAGCTATTAAATTGATATCTTCGATGAGAATATTGAAATCTACTTAATTGAGTAAGTGATAAGCCAATAATCCATAACAATATCTAATAAAATGTCCAATTAGTGATGATTTCACCGCGAAATGACGAAAATTTACTTAATAAATTGCAATTCATAAACAATTACCAGTAATTAACAGATTTTCAACCGTTTTTGAACAATAATTAGTTTTGTTGAGAATTGAACTTGAGACTTCTAATTTAAAATTATTCAGAAATGAACAAAACAAAATAATATTCTCAATTTGGTGAGTATTATTATTGTTACTATCTTGATTTGAGCCAATAATTTTTTGTAATTATTCAGAATAAAACAAAATAAAATATTTATGTGTGAAAGATAGATAATCCAAAGTAGCTTGAGGTGGTGATGATGATAAATAAAATCCATTTTGAATAAGTAAAGCTCTAGGTTGAAAATTAATACATGATATATAAGTTCGAATATATGATGCTTTCTTCTTCACCTTCTTATAACTCATCCAACGAAGGTCTTGATTCAAAGGTGATTCTCAAAGTATAGGTGTAGTAACTTTACACCAGATTCGATTAACTAATAATGATGAATATAAATCTTGAGTTAATAAAACATTATTTAAAATTTTAATTATTATTTCTGTGGGAATTTTAGTTGTCCTTTTTTTTTGTCTGAGAGATAGAAATTATTAAGAAAAAAGATAAATTTTAAAAAAAAACAAACATTACATTTTCGAAAAATAAAAGTTCACTTACATAATAAAAATTATCTGCACTAGCTTCGTTAAACAACATCAGGAAATTTTTTATGTCGGAGGTTATTGTAATAATTTCGTTTTCAAAGGTTATTGAAGGTTATCGGACCAATAACCTTCGCAAATATTACGTTTATTATGATAAAGTGAAGGTTATTGAAGGTTATCGATATCAATAACCTCCGGAGTATTACGTTTTATTAATAAAAATGAAGGTTTTCGGTACCAATAACCTTTGTAAATATTACGTTTATGTTGGAGGTATTCGAAGGTTATTGGAGTGAAGGACTTCGAAGGCTTACGTTTAAAAAAATTTACTGATGAAGTAAAGCAAAAAACAATACCATTAAATATTTAATTAATATATAATTTTTGAAAACAATACAACAAATAAATTTATATTAAAATGAATTGTATGATGTATATTTCTATTAATAAATCATTGTTTTAAAATAAAGTTGATAATACTAAAAATTAATAATTATAATTGAAGAAATTTAATACAAAAAAGAAACNAACATTACATTTTCGAAAAATAAAAGTTCACTTACATAATAAAAATTATCTGCACTAGCTTCGTTAAACAACATCAGGAAATTTTTTATGTCGGAGGTTATTGTAATAATTTCGTTTTCAAAGGTTATTGAAGGTTATCGGACCAATAACCTTCGCAAATATTACGTTTATTATGATAAAGTGAAGGTTATTGAAGGTTATCGATATCAATAACCTCCGGAGTATTACGTTTTATTAATAAAAATGAAGGTTTTCGGTACCAATAACCTTTGTAAATATTACGTTTATGTTGGAGGTATTCGAAGGTTATTGGAGTGAAGGACTTCGAAGGCTTACGTTTAAAAAAATTTACTGATGAAGTAAAGCAAAAAACAATACCATTAAATATTTAATTAATATATAATTTTTGAAAACAATACAACAAATAAATTTATATTAAAATGAATTGTATGATGTATATTTCTATTAATAAATCATTGTTTTAAAATAAAGTTGATAATACTAAAAATTAATAATTATAATTGAAGAAATTTAATACAAAAAAGAAACGCACCTTCTTATCCTTTCCGAATAATTTCTTCTATTTTTCCTTATATTGATCAAATCGATGTACATGCCATGCGCAAAAGCATATCAAATAAATAAAAGATTCTTACCTAAAAATAAGGAAATTTGAACCACCAGCCAAAAAACTAAATCCACCCGACTCAACCCTGTACACCGCCCAGGCTTGAGTCAAGAAAATCACAAACTATCAATAAAAAGAAAGAACACTTAGTATTAGTATTCATTGACCAATTATTTGTTGCAAATTTTTAATGTTTTTTGATAATATACATAAAAAAAGGAAAAATAAAGATTTCTTACCTAAAAAAGCATATCCTAACACAAAAACCAAAATTAATAACAAAAAGAAAAGTTAGTGTAAAAAAAAGAAAGAAAGGTTAGTATTAAAAAAAAAAGAAAGAAAAGTTAGTACAAAAAAAATGAAGATTAGTATAAAAAAAGAAAATTGAACCAAATCCACCTGGCCCAAACCACGTACGCCGCCCGCAGATGGGCCCAAGAAATCCAATGTTAAAAAAACTATCTATAAAGAGAAGAGGAATAATAATAATTAGTATTCCGCGATGAAAAAAATAATAAACAAGAATAAATAATATTTAATAAAGTTTATACCTTAAAAAAATCTAAACTAAAGAAAAACTATCTATAAAATGAAAGAATTACTAATGTTAGTATTTTACCTGACACAGACAAAAAAGAAACAAAGGAAGAATAAAAAATTTTCTCACCTAAAAATCTAATCTAAAGAAATCTATCCTAATAAAATCTAAACTAAAGAAATCTAACTAAAAACTATCTACAAAATAAAAAGTTTATATTATTATATGGATTAATATTGTTTGTTCATTAATTGTGCCCGCATGTACATCGATCCCATCAACTTCTTTGGTTCATCAATTCTATATTCTTTGATTCACCAATTCTATTATTAACTCTATCTTCTTTAATTCATCGATTCTATCAAATTCTTTGATTCATCAGTTCTATCAATGAAACGCATTAACATCGCCACCAATAGTAAATTCAATCTGAAATAGATTGGTATTTAATTTGTAATATTTTTTATTTAATAGAGAAATGTATTTTGGAAAATGAAAACAACATAATCCTACAAGCTGCAAAAAGAAATGATGCTACCAAGGAAACAATACGTAACAAAATTAATGATATCAAACAAGAAGTTGAAAATAAAAAAAAAAAAAAAGCAAAAAGCGATTAATAGTTTACAATGAAATATCTGTGCAAGCTTCTAAACAAGCAGTTAGTATTGACAAATTACCTGACAAAATATGACTTAAGTGATAGACGGAACTAGTAGTTGCTTGAAATACTTATACTTACAAAAATATTTACACTTAAAATATTTGCGAAAAGATAAGTTAATTAAAGATCAACATAATTTCAGTTTGTTGAAAAAAATGAGTAGAAACATTTTTCAAAAAAAGAAAGAAAATAAGGGAGGTTGAAAAAAATTGAAAATGTTAATAAGCTTTTATTTATGATTGGTGACACTAAAATTTTTTTATGTAATAAAAAATCACTGGTCACAGATGAATATTTTTAGTTAATCGACCAATAAAAAGTAGATATAATAGACATTGTGATATTGATCATCTTTGATGTTTTAGTGTTCCGACGATTAACAAACGCGTGCAGACGCGTGAAATATTGTTTGTTTAGTTTTTTTTTTTTTGCATCAATAGCATGAATAATTTTAGTATAAATACTTCCCTTTTCCTATCTCTTTTTTCAAAATTGATTTTACAGAAAAAAAAAATCTTGCTCAACTTACTTCAACTTACTTTACTCAACTTACTTTGTTCAACTTACTTCGCTCAACTTTATTCTACTCATCTTGCTTAACTCGTTTGACTTACCTTGCTCCACTTATTTTTCTCAACTTACTTTGTTCAACTTATCTTGCTCAACTCAACTTATCGTACTCAACTTATTCTCAACTTATCCTGAACAACTTACCTTACTCTGCTCAACTTATCTTTCTCAACTCGACTTATTTTTCTCAACTCAACTTATCTTATTCTGATCAACTTATCTTTCTCAACTCAACTTATCTGGCTCAACTCAACTTATCATACTCAACTTATTCTGCTCAACTTATCTTTCTCAATCAACTTACTCAACTTATCTTACGCAACTTATCTTACTCAACTCAACTTATCTTACTCTCAACTTACCTTATTCAACTTATTCTACTCAACTTATATTGCTCAACGTACTCAACTTTTTCTGCTCAACTTATCCTGAACAACTTATTTTACTTAACTTATCTTTCTCAACTTAACTTATCTTACTCTGCTCAACTGACCTTACTCAACTTATCTTGTTCAACTTACTTCACTCAACTTAACTACTATTTCAATATTTTTCAAAATGTTTCTTGCATTAATATTCTTATATACCCTCTTGGTTACTATTTTGAAACCTAATGTCATTTTATTCGCCCAATTGCTCTATTTGATTTTTAAAACTCTTACTTCGTTCATAAAAGAGAAATTTATCAACTATATCTTTCATGAACACTTCGTTCTTATCAAAAAACTAGTCGATACTGAATTGGAAGTAAGCATATATAAGGCAGCACAAAATGTTTCCGAAAACCGAATTTTAGAACTCGAAAAAGAAAATCAACAATTACGCGAACTTATGGCCAATATCGAATTCGAGAATGTGGTTTTGAAGACTGCGGCGACTGTTCTTGAAAACAGGATGGAAGCTTTAAATGTTAAATGTTTAGATGCTGAGAATGGTAATGAAAAATTTCCTCACATCATAAAGATGATCGAGAAAATGAAAGCGGATAGTAGGAAAGCTCTAAGAAGTTATCCAAAGGTGTCAAAATTATTGCCACGCAAAAAAATCGATAAATGAGTATATAACTTTTAAAAAAAATATATGTTGGTATTAATGCGGGGTTTTGGTTTTATATAAATTTTCTTAATGTAAGTATTTTATTGGGAGATAAGCTGCTTTCTTAATATTAATAATAATAATAAAAAATTATTTGCCTTATAATTATGACTGAGTGTTACGTTTTGTCTGGTGTTTAAAAGACCAAGTAATCTTAAAAGATTGAAAAGCAAGTATTTTTGGTTGAAAAAGATTTTTTTTTGAAAAGTCAGTTGATCGAACCTGAAACCAGAGTTTATTTCCATAATTCCAAACTTACGAGGATCAGAAATTTCAGTGGTAGAGTGGTTTTTCGTCTAAAAGAATAGAACAATAACAAAAAAGTTCCTTATGCTTTTTCTATTCAAAGCTTTGCTTTTTTTAGTACATGTCGATAATAAAGATCAATCTTTTGAGTCTGTAGATCAAATTTTAATTCCGGCGAGAAAGATGAACTAGAAAATAAAGAAAATGAAGACAATGAAAAAGAAGATGAAAAAGAAACTGTATTGAAGTTGATAAGAATGCATTTCACCTCGCATTTCGTCTCGCATTTAAAAAATACTGGAATCATCAAAATTAAAATTAAATTATGGCAGTTATTGAAGATATACTTTTTCAATTATAAAAAGATCATGATTACGAACTATTAAGATTTCAAAATTTTTATTTTTCTAATACCAACATTGTACATATTTTTAGTCTCGCTCATTCATATTTTATAGACTGTGATAACAAAAAATTATTCATGGCGAAGAATGGATGGAATTGACCGAAGGCGATTTGGACATTCTTAAGGTTCCCAAAAATATTGCTCTAAAATTGCAATAAAGACTTGAAGTAACTGCGTGATGCCATAATGAAATCATATTTGCTAAGTAAGGTTTCTTATTTAATGATGAATACCACAAATGAAAATATTGATGAATACTGTTGTATTATCTTTGAATAGATGTATTATTTCGAGACTCAAAACTAGGAACAAAAGTGAAAAGGTTTTAATTATTACTGATATTATTATCGTATTTTTAATATAATTTGATTTGTAATTTTATGTGAGTTCTAATAGGAAAAACGGAATAAAAGAAAAAGGAGAAATTAATAGGGAGGAAATTTGACAAAATCTTTTATTTAATAGAGGAATTTTACGAGATTGATGTCATTGAAGGGACAGGGTATTTTAAAGGAATACATGATCAAAAATATCTTTCAAAATATTTTAAATTACCAAAATCACTTTGAGATATTTTAGTAGATTTAACAGAGCGAGCTGCTAATAATGATGGTAAATAAGAATATTTTAAAAAAAATAATTACGAATTTTCCATGAATGAAATCATTAGAATGTAAAAATATCAAACCATTTGCAATTTGGTTTTGAGATTTAATTTTGCATTCCGATTCAATTGTTGAAAATTGGTTTTTAAATATTGACAAAGAGGACCTTCATCAATGTAGTCGAGAATAATCATATAATTGTTGCTATTTTCTAAAAAAATAATAATAATAATTTTAATCTTAAAGATTAAGCATAATATTAAATATTTTCACCTTGCTTATTGATGCCACAGAATTTTATTTAATCTTTTTTTCATTAAAATTTAAAAATTATAAACTATAAGAATATTAACTAAAATTCAAATTCCAATAATAGAATCGTCACTATAATATTTCTCTATTCTCAGTAACAAAAGTATGGTTTTTGATATACCTACGGTTATATCAAATTTCATGTGACCAAATAGTTACTTTTTTGATGCATTTTTAAATAAACAATTATAGGCATATTAAAAAAATAACCATTTTTTTCAGAAATTTTTGATATATCAAAAAAATAATCACAGGTGTCTCAAAAACGATACCTTTGCTTCTCAGTAACTAATGAGTGTTACACGTCACGTGTTAGCACGTTGGTGTGACTTTATTGGCCGAAAGTCACGATTTTGTCACGTTTTTACACGTGAATTTAATGTGATTGGCCAAAAAATGTCACGTTATTTCCCACGGGTGGCGTGACATTTAAGAAGTCACATGAACGATCATCAGAATTTCAAATTTTGATGATCGTCCATCCATAATTTCATAATTCCGGCCAGAATTATGAAATAAAAATCGCCCGTTTTAAAATTCCAAATTTAATTTTTTAAATTTGGAATTTTAATAATTTTTTAATTCTGGCCGAAGTTATAATTAATTATAACTTCTTATAACTTCGGCCGGAATTATAAATTTAATTTTTTGTTTATAATTCCGGCCGAAGTTATGATAAATTATAACTTCNGGTGTGACTTTATTGGCCGAAAGTCACGATTTTGTCACGTTTTTACACGTGAATTTAATGTGATTGGCCAAAAAATGTCACGTTATTTCCCACGGGTGGCGTGACATTTAAGAAGTCACATGAACGATCATCAGAATTTCAAATTTTGATGATCGTCCATCCATAATTTCATAATTCCGGCCAGAATTATGAAATAAAAATCGCCCGTTTTAAAATTCCAAATTTAATTTTTTAAATTTGGAATTTTAATAATTTTTTAATTCTGGCCGAAGTTATAATTAATTATAACTTCTTATAACTTCGGCCGGAATTATAAATTTAATTTTTTGTTTATAATTCCGGCCGAAGTTATGATAAATTATAACTTCGGCTGGAATTATGAATTTAATTTTATATTTATAATTCCGGCCAAAGTTATAAGAAGTTATAATTTATCATAACTTCGGCCGGAATTATGAAATAAAATTTAAAAAATTAAAAATAAAATTTATAATTCCAGCCGAAGTTATGATAAATTATAACTTTTTATAACTTCGGCCAGAATTATAAATTTAATTTCGAATTTAAAAATAAAATTTATAATTCCGGCCGAAGTTATGCTAAATTATAACTTCGGCCGGAATTATGAAATAAAATTTAAAAAATTAAAAATAAAATTTATAATTCCAGCCGAAGTTATGATAAATTATAACTTTTTATAACTTCGGCCAGAATTATAAATTTAATTTCGAATTTAAAAATAAAATTTATAATTCCGGCCGAAGTTATGCTAAATTATAACTTCTTATAACTTTGGCCAGAATTATGAATTTAATTTTGAATTTTAAAATAAAATTTATAATTCCAGCTGAAGTTATAAGAAGTTATAATTTATTATAACTTCGGCCGGAATTATGAAATGAAAATCGCTGATTTTAATTAATTTTTTAAAATTTATAATTCCAGCCGAAGTCATAAGTTTTAAGAAATTATAATTAATTATAACTTTGGCTGGAATTATGAAATGAAAATCACTGATTTTTTAAATTCTATATTTAATTTTTTAAATTTAAATTTAAATAAATAATTTTAAAAATAAAATTTATTAATAAATATAAATTATTAGATTATTGTCACTAAATAAATAAATTTATGTAAACATTACATTTTGTCTTACAGGGCATAACTTGTTTTGTCTCACGGGCTGTGACCTATTTTATCTTACGGGAACATGACCTGTTTTGTTTCATGAAACATAACCTGTTTTGTCTCATGGGGACATGACCTTTAAAAAGTTATATGGTATGGTATATTATTCTAAATTTAATAAAAAATAAATAAATTTAAATCTCCCAGAGCAACAGCCCGGGGACTATACGCTAGTTATATCATATTTCGTTTATTTTCTCATGACATGACATGATCAATTTTACAATAATAATAATAAAATTGTTTACAATTTAAACTTTATTTTTGAAAATTTAGATGCACAATAGAATAAAACTTAATTTCATATTTTTAATCACTAAAATTTCATAAAATATAAGATTCGATAATCCAATGGAAATTGATTAAAATTTCCGATCTATCTGATTATATTTCTATATTTGCTAAAAGAATTAATCTAAAAATTCTGATATATCATGTCCAAGCAAATTTTCTTCACCTAACAATCGAACATCCTCTGTGTTTCCATTCGAATACGTCAGCTAAACAGATTCAAAGTTTTCATCACAATGAACATAAATATCATTCATTTTACATTTCTCTAGTTCTGGAACTTTCTTATTACTATTTCGAAGATCAATAATTGCCCACTGTTTTGTATGTTTAAGAATAGAGTCATATATTCCAATTTTTGAAACCTTTGTTGATCTTGATTCAATTTTTCCCATCTCTCAATAGTTCGATAATCAAGTTATACTGACCATTTATATAAAAATCCACATATTCTTTTGATCCAAACACTTTTCCAACATCAACAGAAAGAAAAATATTACCAGGAAGAACTTTCAATAACGCACAGTAGAACTCCATTTGCCATACACGCTCAAAAAGCTGACCATCTTCTCCTTTACCTTTACTATTTTGCAATATCTTTGGATTCATTTTTGCAAACACTAATTTGATGAAGTCTTCAAATTTTTTAGGTGGTGATGTAGATCGCGTTATGTTATAATCAAAAAGATCTTGGAGATATGTTACCCTAAACAATGGTGCTGGAAAGTTAAGGGTTGAATAACCTTCTGTCTTAATATCAACAAGAACATTTGTTTTAATAATTCGACTATCGTTCGGAATCCTGCCAAACTTAATTTAAGATTTTTGTTGAAAAGTAATTTATCAACAATTCTCTTTTCTTCATCTGACATATCTGTAACTCGTGGGGATGTACGGATACCCTGAAAAAGTACAACATACAATACACAAATTGATAGTCATTTAGAATTATTACAAAAATTTATATATATTTACCTTAAGGTTAAAATAAAAACCATAGGATTTGAGATAAGCAAAAACATTCCCAAATTCTAGCTCAGAAGTCTGTTTGACAAATTTGTTATAAATTTTATCTATAGTAAAAGCAACTAAACCTGGATGGAAAGCTGTTATTTCACGCACATAATTATGAAGAAATGGAATATTTTTTTCTTTCAACATTTGAAGTCGCATTTCACAAAATCGATAAAAATAATCATTAAACTCTTCTTCAGTAAACCGGAGATCAGTAAATCCCCATGTGTTATCCTCATGAAGAATAGATGGTGGTGAAATATCCATGATTGAATAATCTCTGTAACTAGTGTAAGCACCATAATAGCCATATGAAGCAAATGCTACGATATAAAAATTTGTCAAGTATTGATTTACATCTTTAAATGTGTCCCGAAATACATCTCCACCGTTACGAGACTTAGTTTCATTATGTGGCCTATAAATCAGTTGCACTTCATCAACAATAAAAATTACTTTAACATCACTATGTTTACATAGTTCTATAAATTTACTCCATTCCATATTCATAAGTATTTTAAATCCCTCTGCAAACGTCCATTTCATTCCATGTCTAGCCATCCACAACAATGAAATTCGAAAAACGCACTTCAATCCTCTATTCACTTCATCTGATTGGAGAATGTTATATTCTAATAGTTGTGTAAACGATGTTTTTCCAGACATTGGAGGTGATCGAATTAGAATAATACGTTTCTTAGTCAATTCATTAAGCAATTTGTTGATAGTTTCTTTTCTCTGGCATAAATTATCAATGCGAGTAAGATCGAGGCCCTCATAGTCTAAACCATCTTCTGTTTTTTTCATATTTGTTCCTCCAAGACCTCCTATTGAATGCACAAATAAGAAAATAGCATTGATAAAATGTGTATTGGTAGGAAAATCAAAAAACAATAGCTTTATACCTAGCCTTGATATTCCTATCTTTTTTTTAAGCGGATCGGTTAAATTGTTATTTTGACAAAGTGATTAAAATGAAATAAGTTAACATCACCAAATTTCTTGTTCGAAAGGCAAGACATTTACCAGCGGTGGTGGGAAGTTGCACGATAATGTGAATGCGTTTCTTTGGAGGTTTATCCAAAAAAATTTCATTAACCAAACTAGTTGTAGGTAACTTAACACCTCCGAATTCTCTTTCAATTTCAGTTTCAATATTTTAAATTTTTCTATGTTTTCTTTGGTTTCCTCAATCTCAACTTTCCAAAGAATCATTTTAAAGCTACTAATTATATCTTTTCTTTTCTTCCAAATAAATTCCTTTAGATGTCCAACATCGAAATTTTCAAAAGGGATTCTATAATTCTAGAATGTAATGTTTTCTTCAAGAACAATTTTAAAAATATAAATGTCACCTAGGATGAAACAATTAAAAATCATTTTGGCCATATTTCTGTGAACGCGAAAAAAAAGAGTTAAAAACAAACAAGGTTCAAAAAAGTTTATCTTTCAGTAAAGTACAAAATAAGACCCTTTTTGAATACAATGTCAGACTAGTAGGTAGGGAATTTTTCTTAATTTTAAAGAATAGTTTGTACTTGGAATGTCGATAGAAACATTTTTGGTTATCAGTTTTTTCTATTGTTTAATTGGTCATCATAACATATTGTGGAATTTATTGTTACGAATGAAATAAATAATATATAGTTGAAAGGAAACTAATATCTATTTTTTCGTT
Organism: Diversispora epigaea; assembly: GCA_003547095.1. Taxonomy (NCBI): domain Eukaryota; kingdom Fungi; phylum Glomeromycota; class Glomeromycetes; order Diversisporales; family Diversisporaceae; genus Diversispora; species Diversispora epigaea. The sequence continues at coordinate 762,899 of PQFF01000202.1, forward strand.
CAGTATTTCCAAGGAGATTTGTATCACAACGGACGTTACTAAGGTTATAATGCTAATGTATTCCATTTGCTTTATAATATTTGCTTTTGTATAACTAACGACTATTTTATTTATTTTATCCAGATTATCAATAATTGGGATACGATATTTCAAAAAATTTAAATTAAGCTATAAAAAATAAAATCATATAAAACTATATTAAAGCTTATCAACTTAATAAATTTTTAAAAATTGCATAAATCTCATGTACCATTAATTTTAGTATTACATTTAAAATATTATTTAGATTAATATTTTATATTAAATTGAACTCCATATTCGTCAATAACTTTGAATGTTCATCACTTAATGTACTTAATGTTGTAAATGGTTGTACTTGCCATTTTACAATCTATTTTTATTTCTTCCTCCTCCTTTACAACACCACTTTTCAAAAATTTATCTTAAACTATCAGCACTAAATATTCCCATTCTAATTTCGATAGTTCCGGTACATTTGGTATAATAATTCATTAGCATCCAATTCTTTTTCATAGTAAAATGAAAATCTCCTTAATTCATTAAAATTATTATTAAATATTGCTATTAATTGTTCAAGACTTAAATTTAGTAAAGTTAATTTGGTAATCTTTGTACAATAATTTAAAGTTTCTTAAACTATATCAGAGTTGTGTGCCATAAATCTAGACAAACAATTTTGAATTTGTATTGGTCGTTTCGAGAATTTTTAAAATAAATTCTTTAGGATACTCTATATATAGATAACTCGATTGAGAATGATGAAAACTACTTAATTGGGTAAATGATTAAGCAAGAATTAAACTATTCGGTTTATACAATCCATAACAATCTTCAATATAAAGGTTCTGAAGCAAAGTAAATTGTCCAATTTGTGACGATTTCCCCTCGAAATGACAAAAATCTGCTGATTTGAAATGAAGATTCTTTAATGTTTCTTTTTGACTGATAATAGCCTGTAATAATAAATTACAATCCATATCACGATAACCAATAATTGATAGATTCTCTAACTGTTTTTGAACACTAATAAGTTTTCCTAATAGTTTTATTTGGGAATCTGAAATAAATTTCAAATCCATATTTAAAAAATTATCACAAATTAATGCTAATGATTCAAATAATGATCTAAATAGTTCATCATTTATTGTCACTATCGCCGAAACAAATGTTTCTAATTCCTTAAACACTTTCGGGACACCAGGTAGCTTGAAAATTGAACCAATTAAATCTATATTTAGAAATTCTCCAGAAAATTCTGGGGAAATTTCCGGCATTGTAAAAGAATCCATAAATGTGCAACGATTGATAATTAACTTACATATCTCACGAAATAATATTCTCGATTCAGTGATGTTGATTTCGTTATTATTACTATGATTATTATCTTGATCTGAATCAATAATATTTCATGAATATTTGGAAATAAGGTAAGATAAATTAAAAATCCCAAATTTACGATTGAATGATTGATAATCAAAAGTAGCTTGAGGTGGTGATGATGATAAATCAAATCCATTTTGTTTAAGTAAGGTTCTTGCATGAGTATCCAGACATGATATATAAGTTCGAATAAATAATGTTTTCTTCCTCAATTTCGTATGACTCTTCCAACGAAGGTCTTGACTCAAAGGTAATTCCCAAAGTATAGGTATAGTAACTTTACACCAGAATCGATTAACTAATAATGATGAATATAAATCTTGAGTTGGTTGACGATTATTTAAAATCATAGATTGAACATTATTTAAAATAATGATCAATAATTCTGTGGAAATTTTCGTTGCCATTTTTTTTTGAGAAATAAAATTTTTTAAAACAATATATAAATATTTATGGATACACAAGTTATTAAATTATATGTTAATTTACTAATTTCTCTGTATGTTGTGTATTCTTAATTATTATTTTGGTAACATTATGAGATGCGTGAGTTTTTGTGGAGGATTGTACAATATAGGTTTCCTTTTATGAATAATAATTCGTTCTTATGATTAGTGGTGTTACTTTGCTGTTCGATTATTTTTATTATTTATTATTTATTATTTATTTGTACAGTGCACGACACTTAAAAACTGAAATTAAATTAGTAATTTTTAAAAAGTAATGAAACACATACAAGTGTAATACAAAAAAAAAGGCCACTATTTTGAAGCTAAGCCAATATACTACAAATTTCAAAAAAAATTATTATTTTTTTCCAACTTAAAAAAAACACTTTTTATATAATTAATGTCCAGTGGGACAAAAACGTGTGATAATAATCACGTGACTGGTTATTTATAAGATAATGTTTTTATTATTAACTTTCAGCTAATTAAAATTGATCAGAAATCAAATGATTTTTCATAAAGTGTAAATCAAATTACTTGAGTTCAGTTTTAAGTGTCGTGTCTCCTTTCACTTTTCCATAGAGTTGTGCTGATTTTTGTAGACATGTCTCGTCCAATTATTTTTATTACTTGTAAATAATCATCGACTTTGATTTTTTTAGCAACTTTTCTAGTTTCTCTTTAGTTTCAAATTTTTTCTCTGTGGAATCACAAGAGCTGGAGCTGATGCTATTGGAATAAAGGCAGATGCCACAATTAGTCCTATTGGTGCAAGAACTGAATTGCCCAAAATTAAGTACAATTCAGTGGCATCGAATTATGAGCATGGAAGGTGGAGAACTGAAGGAATTCAATCTCATTTAGAATATTTTCTAGAATAGATTAAAATTATTTTTAGAAATATTGTGCAGTGATAAAAGAACATTTACCTTCAATTGTATAGATCGATGAAAAATCATCTGGACAGCGGTCAAATAAATTTAAGAAACGGGCATATTGATTTTAAAAATAAAAACTTAAAGCTGTCAACCAACTGCAACAACAATTACAACTGTCAAATTATCACAACAACCACAACAACAAGAAATACAATAATCATCAGAATTACAACAGCAGCAACAAACTCCATGACATCAAATGTAGAATATAATTCTGCTCTTGATATGTTGGTCACAACTTCCATGACCTAATAACAAAGAGACATTAAAAATGCTGTCAGAAGATTCCCTAAACATGTTGACTGCAGTATCCTATGAATTACAAAAAGAGAAAATGAAATGAAATTGAAAGCATATAATTTTTATTATTTTAAAATTCTAATTATTAAATGAATGAATTAATAATAAATTAAAAATATCATTAATAGACAGATGTAATGATGAAAAAATAAATATATTCAAAACAATAAAAAAAATATGTTGGCCCAAGTGGATATGGATAAAAAAGAAATAGAATACCATGTAAGTATATATTTTATAAAGAATATATATAAATACATGATTTATGCATTTTTTTTATTTTCTAGAATCTGTTTTTTAATTATAATTGCAGTTAATTTTTTATTGAATAATTGAAAGAGTTTATTGATTTTATGTATTATGTTGTAAGTTGCAGTGTTTTATTGAACCAAAATCTTTTGTTATAGTGAAAATAGAAAGAAATTTTAATTTCTTTTCATTCTAATATTTTTTTTTAATTGCTTTTTATATACATTATCAATAAATTTATTATATTTTACATAAAAATGGTTTTTATTCAAATGTTGTTTAATAATGATATGGAAATTGAAAATCATATTCCAATGAAAATTGACAATAATAAGAAAATATATATATTTATGGTTTAGTTCTTTATTTTGAGAATATTATCTTGGTAAAAATAATTATTAATTCTAATTCTTTTTATAGGTGTCAATTTTTCCAATCGATTATTCTTGGCATGGTTTATTATATTGAGGTGGCACAGATATAACAAGAAATGTTGTGCAAGTATATGGAAGATTACGAATTTCACAGAGATAATGGTAAGATAACAGTAAAAAGGTGTGATGAGAAATTCGAATTAGTGAGACTGATTGCTGTAACTTTACGTTTTGTTCTGTGTCTGGTGTCAATGCATTATCATGTGGTGAATTTACAAATAATGAATGTGATCCCATGCAGTGTTGTCAAATTTGCATGTCCCTAGCTTTTTCAACTGTCTCTATGTCCCATGTTCCAATGTCCCTACCCTTAAATAGTTTATAAATAGATACTAAAACTTTACAGATATGTATAAAAATTAATTTTAAACAACTAGCCATTTATTTTTTAATAAAAAATCGCTTATATTTATTTTTAAGCGATAAAAAAAAAAAATTTATTTTAGCAATTATCTTGGATAATCACTATAAAAATAAAAATAAGCAATAGTAAAAAAATAATTTTTTTTTACTAATTTATTTTTATAATGATTATCAAAAATCATTTTTGGTAATCACTAAATAAATAAAATAATTTTTTTTACTTAATTTTTTTTACTATTTTTAATAAATTTATTTTTATAGTGATTATCGAAAATGATTTTTGGTAATCACTAAAAATAAATAAAATAATTTTTTTATAAAAATAAATTTATTAAATAGTAAAAAAAATTATTTTTACTATCGCTTATAGAAAATAGTAAAATAATTAATTTTCTATTAGCGATAGTAAAAAAAAATAATTTTTTTTTACTATTTTTAAAATTTTCAGAAATTATATAAACACCCGCTATTCTTTGGGTGGGTGGGTGGAGGTTATTCTTCTAAATGGTTATTATCATGTACCATGTACCATGTATATAAATTCTTGACCTTTTTTTTTCCATTTCGGATCACAAAAATCTTCCCAAAAAAGAGTATTGTTGACAAGTGATTGAACTTAAGAACTTACCAATACTCACTAATTAGGTGAAGATATTTTGTGCCGTGACTTTACCAAAAAAGGAATAACAATAGGGTAAAATCTATACTATGATAACTTTAATTAATTGGTTAAAGTAAATTTTTATAATAAAATTTTGTATTATTTATATTTTTAAAAAAATAATTTTTGTCCCAATATTGTCTCGTGGTGTCCCTTGACAACACTGACCCCATGTGCTTTATCTGCAAGTACTATTTCACATTTTATGTAAAACAATGGCAATTAAATTTTTTGATAAATTATCCCAAAATTTTATTGAACTTCTGAGTGATAAAGATGATTACAATGTAATCATTATTGTTAAAAATGATAAATCCTTTACAATGATAAAGCATCATTCCTTTTACTTTTGTAAAGAGTTAAAAAATATTATATCAAATGAAAACAATATCATGACAAGTGAGTCATCAGGAAGTTTTTTTAACTATAAATTTATGCAAGAAATTGCATAAATTTGTGTGGGTATCATAAATTTATGCAAAATTGCGTAAATTTGCATGGGTATCATAGTGATAGTAGGCGCAATACGAATTGAGCCAGGAATTTAGCCAGATTTAATTTAGCCAATTGAGCCCAGAATTTAGCCACGGCGCAATCAGGCACAATGGCTAAATTCTGGCGCAAAGGCTAAATAATGGCGCAATTCTGATTGGCTGGCGCAATTATAAAATTTATTAAATAATTATTTTTAAATTTTTAAAAATAATTAATTTTAGCTTTAATTTCAAATCAATTTTACATGACTAGGAGCGATTTTCTACTATGATATTTCTATGACAGATCGAAAGATCTGGTTCTTAGCTACAAGATGATATATATTTCATTTTTGTAACATTAAAATTGACCAAGTTATACTATTTTAAAACAATATATTAAAATATTAATATTGGTAAAATTAATTAAAATTTTTATCTGATCAACCTTTTGTCACGTGACCAAAATTGCGCCAGCCAATCAGAAATTGCGCCTGAATTTAGCCAGATTTAATTTAGCCAATTGAGCCCAGAATTTAGCCACGGCGCAATCAGGCACAATGGCTAAATTCTGGCGCAAAGGCTAAATAATGGCGCAATTCTGATTGGCTGGCGCAATTATAAAATTTATTAAATAATTATTTTTAAATTTTTAAAAATAATTAATTTTAGCTTTAATTTCAAATCAATTTTACATGACTAGGAGCGATTTTCTACTATGATATTTCTATGACAGATCGAAAGATCTGGTTCTTAGCTACAAGATGATATATATTTCATTTTTGTAACATTAAAATTGACCAAGTTATACTATTTTAAAACAATATATTAAAATATTAATATTGGTAAAATTAATTAAAATTTTTATCTGATCAACCTTTTGTCACGTGACCAAAATTGCGCCAGCCAATCAGAAATTGCGCCTGAATTTAGCCAGAAAAAAATTAATTAGCCTTTGAGCCAGAATTTAGCCGGCGCAATATAATTAGCCTTTAAGCTAGAATTTAGCTGATGCAAAATTAATTAGCCAAAGGCGCAATTATTGAGCCAGCCTTCATATCAATTGAGCCTTCCACCCTTAGGGTATCATAATATTGCGTAAATTCATCAGGAATTAAATATAAACATTCTAGTGTGTCCAAAATACACTGATCTATAGCGTCCTACGAATACCACCTACGTTCATATAGCGTATTAAATATGCCGTTCTAGTGCGTTCTCCGAACGCTTCGTATATATAGCGTACTAGAACACACTGTTCTAGTGCGTTCTTCGAACATTTCGTATATATAGCGTACTAGAACGTACCGTTCTAGTGCGTTCTCCGAACGTTTCATATATATAGCGTACTAGAACACATCGTTCTAGTGCGTTCTCCGGACGTTTTGTATATATAGCGTCCTAAAACGCCTCTATATAATTCCGGATGTTATGAATATTGATAACTTTCAATAACCTTCATTTTATCATAATAAATGTAATATTTGCAAAGGTTATTGGTCCGATAACCTTCAATAATCTTTGAAAACAAAATTATTACAATAACCTCTGATATAAAAAATTTCCAGATGTCACAACTTCCTTTTTAGGCATTTAAGTATAATTTATAACATGCAACACTCAAATCCTTTTGGACGAGCCTAGTCAGATTTCTTATGGGATAATACAAAATCTGTAACCCATAACAAATACGAATACACGCTACCACAATGATCTGCCCCCATCAACATCTAAATAGGAACTTCATCTGAGTCTTAATTTACTCTAAAATAATAACACGTCAGAATATTTTTAAAAAATCCACACTGCTATAATTATTGAATGAAAGTAAATAGATCTATTCAAGAATTTATTACTGTGCACCTTTAATTTTGTCAGGATGATACTGTAATTTTTTACAAAAAGAAAAACTGAAAAAAACTAAAGAAGAAATAGCAAAGTTTATAAAGTTGATAAAATATGATAAAGTGATTTATTTTATTTATTCAAAAAAAAAAAACAGTTTAAGTTTTATTTTATAATGTAAAATACAGATAAATAATAATAAACATCCATTTATAAAAATTTAATTTTATTAGATTTCAGAAAATCAATAGCTCTAGGTTGTTTCTTCAAAGCTGCCAATTTAATTAGTTCGATTCCTTTTTCTTCATCTTTGTCCACTCCTAATTTTCCATGATAATAAATATTTCTAAGATTATACATTGCAGTTTCATTTCCTCCATCAGCTGCTAGTGTCATATAGTGTAATATAGTCGCATTATTTTTAGAATCACCATTATTAGTCTCGAGTAATCTGAATGCATAACGAAGTTGTGCATCAGGAACACCTTCATCTGCTGCCATCTTGAACCATTCTAAAGCTTATTTTTTATTTTTCTTTACATAATATCCAGTGTAAAGATAATACCCTTTCCAATATTTCGCCAAATTAAGATTTAAATCAGCATGTTCATTAAAACATTCCCAAGCTTCCTTGTATTCCTTATTTTTATGTGCTTTGATTCCATCTTCAAATGGTTTTATGATATCGACGGGACTAGATATACGTGTTGCCCAAATCCCAAATAATTTGGAATTTGGGACGCCAAAATGCACAAATTACTAGTATTTGGAATTTGGGATTTGGGATTTCGGCAAAAAATACTAATTATAATTTGGGATTTGGGATTTGGGATTTCGGCATTTGGGATTTCGGCATTTGGATTTTGAATTTGGACGGCAGGTATAGGACTAGAAGTACTATAATAACTACTGGATTTTAGATGGCTTGATTGATTTAGGTTAAAGTATGAAATATCATTATTGGAGTTTTGTTTTAGAGTAAGTCGTGGTGAATTCCCTAAAATTAAATGTTTTTCGCATAAAGTTTTGATCAAATAACTAACTTGAATATCTGTTGGACGTAACAACACATTATCTTCCCAAGCTACAATAAATAAATAATAATTAATTAATATATATATATATATATAAATATGAATGAATAATTTTATAATTTTTTTTTACCTTGTTTAATAAATTTGGCAAATTCTTTCGGNTTTCTTTACATAATATCCAGTGTAAAGATAATACCCTTTCCAATATTTCGCCAAATTAAGATTTAAATCAGCATGTTCATTAAAACATTCCCAAGCTTCCTTGTATTCCTTATTTTTATGTGCTTTGATTCCATCTTCAAATGGTTTTATGATATCGACGGGACTAGATATACGTGTTGCCCAAATCCCAAATAATTTGGAATTTGGGACGCCAAAATGCACAAATTACTAGTATTTGGAATTTGGGATTTGGGATTTCGGCAAAAAATACTAATTATAATTTGGGATTTGGGATTTGGGATTTCGGCATTTGGGATTTCGGCATTTGGATTTTGAATTTGGACGGCAGGTATAGGACTAGAAGTACTATAATAACTACTGGATTTTAGATGGCTTGATTGATTTAGGTTAAAGTATGAAATATCATTATTGGAGTTTTGTTTTAGAGTAAGTCGTGGTGAATTCCCTAAAATTAAATGTTTTTCGCATAAAGTTTTGATCAAATAACTAACTTGAATATCTGTTGGACGTAACAACACATTATCTTCCCAAGCTACAATAAATAAATAATAATTAATTAATATATATATATATATATAAATATGAATGAATAATTTTATAATTTTTTTTTACCTTGTTTAATAAATTTGGCAAATTCTTTCGGAATTGGAGTTGGATGTAAAAGAATTTCCAAAGTTTCTCTTTTATTTTCTGAGACATGATCTTGTATTTCTTTTAAATTCATTTTTTCGTATGGAATCCTTTGATAACTAAGTTCCCATACTAGCATTCCTAAACTAGTTTTAATAAATTAAGGAATATTTAATTAAAGAATTAATCAAAAAATTATTTGAAAAATAAATTTACCTAAACATTTCGCATTTATGGTTGTATCGCGAACTTGGTTCACGAATTTTTTCAGGTGCCAACCAACGAACATAATCAGTAATATTTGTATATGATGTCGTTTCTCCTTGTGTTAGACGAGACATTTTAAAATTTGATATTTTTGCATCAAAATCCCTAGTGATCTATTATATGAATATAATAAATTTAAACAGATTAATAAATTATTTAATGTAAATATAATACATATAACTATTATAATTTACCAAAATATTTTCACATCGAATATCATGATGAAGAATTCCACTTCTATGCATAAAAAAAAGACCATTAAATATATCTCGGATAAATTTTAATTTCGTAGTCCAAGTGATTTCATATATTGTATACAAATCTTTTAGATTTCCATTCGAAGCCCATTCAAAAACCATGACACTATTTTGATCCACCTCTGAAAGACCAAAAAAAGAAATGATTTTGGGGCATTTCCCTAGTAAACGGAGGATAACCAATTCTGTTTGAATTTTATGCGATTCGACTATTTTATTTTCTCAATTTTTTGAATTTTTTTACATGCCACTTCTAAGCCACGAAAGATTTTTTTTACAACGGTCTTGTTTGATCCTCTTACATTATCAGGTTCACTGTCTAGATCAGTAAGTTCCTGATCTTCAATGGAAGGCACTTTGTATTCATCATTTAAAGGACTTAAAACATTTTTCATATCTTCTTTAGTTTCGTTCATTGCCTATACATATGTTATATACAATACATGATAAATTTAGAGAATTATAATAAAAATGGTAAAAAAAATCAAATGACTTGACTTTAACAATACTTACTCTTTCTAATATATTGATATTTTCTAAAACTTGCACATTTTCTTGTTCTTTTTGTTCCCCGGAATAAATTGCCAATGTGAAATGTAAATCCTTACAAGCAGCCTCAAATTCATTGATATTTTTATCAAATGCCTTTTTGACAGTATTAGCATTCAAAAATTTCTGTAATACTGATTGTTGTGATATATCGTCAGCAAATTTTTTGATAGTTTTCAACTAAAGCTCTCAATCGGTTTGTGTAAAAACCGAAACCGATCCGCCAGTTTCGGTTTGGTCCGGTTTCGGTTTATTAAATATACAAACTGAATATCTCGGTTCAGTTTCGGTTCGGTTTCGGTTTATTCATAGAAACCGAACCGAAAAACTGAAACCGAAACTGAAATTTTCAGTTTATATATTGTCATGGTTTCACCATCTATTTATATTAATAAAGATCTAGATTTTTTTTTGACGATTATTTTTTTTATAATTATAATGGCCGAGATTATAAGTGATACTGAATCAGAAAATTCTCAAGAAAATATAGAACATAATGAACCATCAGTTTCAAGAGAAACCAGTAATAGTAATTTAACAGAAGCAAGCAATAATAATTTAACAGTAATTAATAATAACGGCAATAATAGTGATAATGCCAATAATAAAAGAAAAGCCTCTATCTATCAGTTTTTTACTTTAAATAAAGAAGAAAATAGATATTATTGTAATCATTGCGTGTGAGTATTAAAGAAAGATATATGTATATAATGTAAATATATAAAATATTAAATGTATATACTTTTGACCTTTTATATTTTAGTAAAAGTTATAAGGCTGCTAAAGATAGTTCAACTTCTACATTAAGAAGCCATATTTCTCGTGAACATAAAAATTTGAATCCAGAAATATCTACTTCAGGACCATTGGATAAATTTTTTAAATCAAAAACAGCATTGGCATGTATAAATTTTTTTAATATTATATTAACTGTACAACTTTACCAATTTCGATCTTGAGAACTGCTTTTTAAACTCTATTTCCATCACTAATTAAACTTATTTATTACATTTAGTAGTATCTTTGTTTAAAATTTCATACAAATTGAACAAATATTCGCGAAGAAATCAACATTTTTTTAAAGGAGATTAAATCGTTAATTTATCTGTGAATATTTATTCAATCTGTTTGAAAATTTAAATGGAGATATTACTAATTGTGGTGAATAAGTTTACTTAGTGACAGAAATGGAGGTTAGAAAGTAGTTCATGAAATCGAAACAGGTTAATTCTTTAAACTTCATTTTTTAATATTAACTTTAAATAAATTGTAGATATTTACTCAAGAGAATTGGATTGAAGATTTAATAAATTGGATTGTAGCTGATGATCAATCTTTTATTGTTGTTGATAAAGAATCATTTAAAACCATGATAAAAAGACTTAATCCAAATGCCATATTACCTACTAGTAATACTATTCGAAACAAAATTCTCANTAGATGCATGGACTTCAAAAAATCAAATACCTTTTCTTGGAATAAGTGCTCATTGGATTTCTTCAAACTGGGAATTAAAAAATACAATTCTTAATTTTCAACTATTAGAAGGAACACATTCAGATGAAAATCTTGCAAGGGTTTTTTTTAGTACAATAAAAGAATATGGAATTTTGAATAAGGTTAGTTTATTTTTATTATATTTTGATTATTTAAATATATTTATTTATTAATATATATTTTAGATGTTAGGAGTTACCACTGACAATGCAACTAATATGGATTCAATGTTTAATTGTTTGGATGTTTATTGTGCTGATGAAGGAATTATATTTAGCTCTGAAAATCAACGTATACGATGCCTTGCCCATATTATTAACCTTGCTGCTCAAATCATTCTAAAAGCATTACATGATTGGGACCAGAAAATGAACAAGATATATTACAAGATTTTATTAATGAAACTTCTTTAGGAGTTATTGCAAAATTAAGAAAATTGGTGGTTAAAATTAGAGCTTCTCCATTACGACGTGAAAGATTTTGTCAACAATGCAAAGCTGTTAATGTAAAGGAACTTCAATTAATTCCTGATATAAAAACCAGATGGAATTCTACATATGACATGATTGAGCGAGCAATATTTCTTCGTGAGGTAAAAAGGATTTATATTAATTATATTGATTTTTATTATTGTCTAAATATATTATTTTTTTTATTAGCCACTTCATAATATGGCATCTGTTGATAATAATCTTTCCGTATATTTGTTACAAGAAGAAGAATGGAACAAATTAAACAATATAAAAGATTTATTAAAGGTATAATTAATGTTATAAATAAATATTCTTTAATAAAATATATTAATTATAATTTATTATAGTGTTTTAAAAATGCTACCTTGGAAATGAGTACATCAAAATTTCCTACTCTAGGTCAAACTGTTCCAGTTTACAACTATTTATTTGATAATATTGAAGAATTTCAACAAAACAATGAACTTCCAACTGATGTAAATGATGCTATAAATCTTTCAATACGAAAACTTGATGACTATTATCCAACTTCTGATGGTTTAGTTTATATTGTTGCAACAAGTATGATATCTATTTATATTTTTATATTTATTTAAATTTAAATTTTAATTATTAATACTTTTGTTTTCTATTAAATAGTTNTTATAAATAAATATTCTTTAATAAAATATATTAATTATAATTTATTATAGTGTTTTAAAAATGCTACCTTGGAAATGAGTACATCAAAATTTCCTACTCTAGGTCAAACTGTTCCAGTTTACAACTATTTATTTGATAATATTGAAGAATTTCAACAAAACAATGAACTTCCAACTGATGTAAATGATGCTATAAATCTTTCAATACGAAAACTTGATGACTATTATCCAACTTCTGATGGTTTAGTTTATATTGTTGCAACAAGTATGATATCTATTTATATTTTTATATTTATTTAAATTTAAATTTTAATTATTAATACTTTTGTTTTCTATTAAATAGTTTTGGACCCTCGTTTGAAATTGACTTATTTTAAAGAAAATAGATTTGATTCTAAATATATTAAAACATGTAAACAACAAATTACTGATTTATGGAAAAGTAAATACAAACCTGATGAAAATCAAGAATCAATTATATCAATATCAAAACAAACTGCATTAACTAATCATATTTTCAAAAAGCGAAAAGTAGTATACAAAGATGAATTAGAATCTTATTTGAAAGAACCTTTATCTAATTTTGATATAGATTCATTATCATACTGGAAGGTATAATATTAAAATTGTAATAAATTCAATTAAATATTGATATTAAAGCTCTCAACGGTTCGGTTCGGTCCGGTTTGGCAGTAAAACCGAAACCGAACCGAAACTTCCGGTTCGGATTCGGTTTGAAACCGGGAACATGAATACTCAAACCGAAACCGAACCGAAACCGAACCGGTTTAAACCGAACCGAACCGGGTTTTTTCGGTTTAAATATTAATTTTTTTTTTACCTTCCAATAACGCGAAATTAATTATACAATAATTTTTTTATAATAATCCTTTCAGATCTGTATTTCATCTTTTAATATTATCTTATTCTTAAATTACCAGTTAAAATTATATTAATTTTATATTGAATATTTTATTTATTAATGAAAAAATAGATCCAAAATTAATTAAAACTAATTTTAAAATTATATAAAATATCTTAAAATTATCCAAAATAAATNTATTTTCATTAATTTCATTAATATTTTCATTATCTAATTTCCACCAACCTTTCAAACACATGCACATCCTAATTGTATTTGAATTTAAACTGCATCTCCTTTGTGTTACTAAATCTGTACCTCCTGAGAATATTCGTTCAACAGGAACACTAGTTCCTATTCAAAATAAAATAAAAATATGTATTTAAAAAAATAATTATAAATATTATTTTTATAAAATTAAAAATTATACCTTGAATTGAAAGATAATCACGAGCCATTTTAGCAAGGTTAGGAAATTCTAATTCATGTAACTATAAATAAAATAAAGCATATATTATATATATCAATATTTAATTGAATTTATTACAATTTTAATATTATATCTTCCAGTATGATAATGAATCTATATCCAAATTAGATGCAGGTTCTTTCAAATAAGATTCTAATTCATCTTTGTATACTACTTTTCGCTTTTTGAACATATGATTAGTTAATGCAGTTTCTTTTGATATTGATATAATTGCTTCTTGATTTTCATCAGGTTTGTATTTACTTTTCCATAAATCAGTCATTTGTTGTTTACATGTTTGAATATATTTAGAATCAAATCTATTTTCTTTAAAATAAGTCAATTTCAAACGCGGGTCCAAAACTATTTAATAGAAAGCAAAAGTATTAATAATTAAAATTTAAATTTAAATAAATATAAAATTATAAATAGATATCATACTTGTTGCAATAATATAAACTAAACCATCAGAAGTTGGATAATAGTCACCAAGTTTTCGTATTGAAAGATTTATAGCATCATTTACATCAGTTGGAAGTTCGTTGTTTTGTTGAAATTCTTCAATATTATCAAATAAATAGTTGTAAACTGGAACAGTTTGACCTAGAGTAGGCAATTTTGATGTACTCATTTCCAAGGTAGCATTTTTAAAACACTATAATAAATTATATTTAATATATTTTATTAAAGAATATTTATGTATAACATTAATTATACCTTTAATAAATCTTTTATATTGTTTAATTTGTTCCATTCTTCTTCTTGTAACAAATATACGGAAAGATTATTATCAACAGATGCCATATTATGAAGTGGCTAATAAAAAAAATAATATATTTAGACAATAATAAAAATCAATATAATTAATATAAATCCTTTTTACCTCACGAAGAATTATTGCTCGCTCAATCATGTCATATGTAGAATTCCCTTTGGTTTTTATATCAGGAATTAATTGAAGTTCCTTTACATTAACAGCTTCGCATTGTTGACAAAATCTTTCACGTCGTCATGGAGAAGCTCTAATTTAAACCACCAATTTTCTTAATTTTGCAATAACTCCTAAAGAAGTTTCATTAATAAAATCTTGTAATATATCTTGTTCGTTTTCTGGTCCCAATCCATGTAATGCTTTTAGAATGATTTGAGCAGCAAGGTTAATAATATGGGCAAGGCATCGTACACGTTGATTTTCGGAGCTAAATGTAATTCCTTCATCAGCACAATAAACATCCAAACAATTAAACATCGAATCCATATTAGTTGCATTGTCAGTGGTAACTCCTAACATCTAAAATATATATTAATAAATAAATATATTTAAATAATCAAAATATAATAAAATAAACTAACCTTATTCAAAATTCCATATTCTTTTATTGTACTAAAAAAACCCCTTGCAAGATTTTCACCTGAATGTGTTCCTTCTAATAGTTGAAAATCAAGAATTGTATTTTTTAATTCCCAGTTTGAAGAAATCCAATGAGCACTTATTCCAAGAAAAGGTATTTGATTTTTTGAGGTCCATGCATCTAAAGCAAAAGAAATACAACTGGAAATTTCTTGCAATTCTTCTTTAAATCTTTTTTTTTTATTTTCGAAAGATTTGAGAATTTTGTTTCGAATAGTATTACTAGTAGGTAATATGGCACTTGGATTAAGTCTTTTTATCATGGTTTTAAATGATTCTTTATCAACAACAATAAAAGATTGATCATCAGCTACAATCCAATTCATTAAATCTTCAATCCACTTCTCTTGAGTAAATATCTACAATCTATTTAAAGTTAATATTAAAAAATGCAGTTTAAAGAATTAACCTGTTTCGCTTTCATGAACTACTTTCTAACCTCCATTTCTGTCACTAAGTAAACTTATTCACCACAATTAGTAATATCTCCATTTAAAGTTTCAAACTGATTGAATAAATATTCACAGATAAATTAACGATTTAATCTCCTTTCAAAAAATGTTGATTTCTTTGCGAATATTTGTTCAATTTGTATGAAATTTTAAACAAAGATACTACTAAATGTAATAAATAAGTTTAATTAGTGATGGAAATAGAGTTTAAAAAGCAGTTCTCAAGATCGAAATTGGTAAAGTTGTACAGTTAATATAATATTAAAAAAATTTATACATGCCAATGCTGTTTTTGATTTAAAAAATTTATCCAATGGTCCTGAAGTAGATATTTCTGGATTCAAATTTTTATGTTCACGAGAAATATGGCTTCTTAATGTAGAAGTTGAACTATCTTTAGCAGCCTTATAACTTTTACTAAAATATAAAAGGTCAAAAGTATATACATTTAATATTTTATATATTTACATTATATACATATATCTTTCTTTAATACTCACACGCAATGATTACAATAATATCTATTTACTTCTTTATTTAAAGTAAAAAACTGATAGATAGAGGCTTTTCTTTTATTATTGGCATTATCACTATTATTGCCGTTATTATAAATTACTGTTAAATTGTTATTGCTTGCTTCTGTTAAATTACTATTACTGGTTTCTCTTGAAACTGATGGTTCATTATGTTCTATATTTTCTTGAGAATTTTCTGATTCACTATCACTTATAATCTCGGCCATTATAATTATAAAAAAAATAATCGTCAAAAAAAAATCTAGATCTTTATTAATATAAATAGATGATGAAACCATGACGATATATAAACCGAAAATTTCGGTTTCGGTTTCAGTTTTTCGGTTCGGTTTCGGTTCGGTCCGGTTTCGGTTTATTCATAGAAACCGAACCGAAACTTCCGGTTCGGATTCGGTTTGAAACCGGGAACATGAATACTCAAACCGAAACCGAACCGAGATATTCGGTTTGTATATTCAATAAACCGAAACCGGACCGAACCGAAACCGGCGGATCGGTTTCAGTTTTTCGGTTCGGTTTCTATGAATAAACCGAAACCGAACCGAAACCGAACCGAGATATTCGGTTTGTATATTTAATAAACCGAAACCGGACCGAACCGAAACCGGCGGATCGGTTTCAGTTTTTACCAAACCGATTGAGAGCTTTAATTGATATATATAATATATGCTTTATTTTATTTATAGTTACATGAATTAGAATTTCCTAACCTTGCTAAAATGGCTCGTGATTATCTTTCAATTCAAGGTATAATTTTTAATATTATAAAAATAATATTTATAATTATTTTTTTAAATACATATTTTTATTTTATTTTGAATAGGAACTAGTGTTCCTGTTGAATGAATATTCTCAGGAGGTACAGATTTAGTAACACAAAGGAGATGCAGTTTAAATTCAAATACAATTAGGATGTGCATGTGTTTGAAAGGTTGGTGGAAATTAGATAATGAAAATATTAATGAAATTAATGAAAATATTAATGAAATTAATGAAAATATTAATGAAATTAATGAAAATAATTAAATTATGTANATTATTTTTTTAAATACATATTTTTATTTTATTTTGAATAGGAACTAGTGTTCCTGTTGAACGAATATTCTCAGGAGGTACAGATTTAGTAACACAAAGGAGATGCAGTTTAAATTCAAATACAATTAGGATGTGCATGTGTTTGAAAGGTTGGTGGAAATTAGATAATGAAAATATTAATGAAATTAATGAAAATATTAATGAAATTAATGAAAATAATTAAATTATGTAAATTTTTTTATTAATTTTATATAATTTTAAATATAGTTTTTAAAATTTATTTTATATAATTTTAAAATTAATTTTATATAGTTTTAAAAATTTATTTTGGATAATTTTAAGATATTTTATATAATTTTAAAATTAGTTTTAATTAATTTTGGATCTATTTTTTCATTAATAAATAAAATATTCAATATAAAATTAATATAATTTTAACTGGTAATTTAAGGATAAGATAATATTAAAAGATGAAATACAGATCTGAAAGGATTATTATAAAAAAATTATTGTATAATTAATTTCGCATTATTGGAAGGTAAAAAAAAAATTAATATTTAAACCGAAAAAACCCGGTTCGGTTCGGTTTAAACCGGTTCGGTTTCGGTTCGGTTTCGGTTTGAGTATTCATGTTCCCGGTTTCAAACCGAATCTGAACCGGAAGTTTCGGTTCAGTTTCGGTTTTACTGTCAAACCGGACCGAACCGAACCGTTGAGAGCTTTATTTTCAACACATTGATAAATCTAATCCATGAATGATAATATGTTTGGTTGCGAAAGTTTTCTACGTTTTCTTGTTGATGTTGTCTACGTACTAAAGACTTGACAGCTTGTTGAACTATCTCAACGCAGTCAATTAAAGCTAAACAGATTTTTTTATTGCATTTTGCGTTCTCATATGTGGTATACAAACCATCCACAACATTTGTAACAGTACTAAATAAAGGGAGAAATGGTTCAACAGCAAACGTCTGCGTCTGCATATTTGGAATGATTAATGGAGAGTTTCTATTTAAATATTTTCACATAAAGTTTCGATTGCAGATTCAACTTAAACATACCTTTTCTATATCCTAAAACTAGTTTGTTCTCGATTTTTCTTTGCTCTACCGAATACAATGCAATCTTAAATTGTAATTCTGTACAAACCGATTTGAATTCTTTAATATTTCTATCAAAAGACTGTTGAAGAAAATTAGCATTTGAATATTTTTGTAATCCCGCTTGCTGTGTTACAGCCTTGGCAAAATTTTCAATATTCGTCAAAACATCAATAAGCCTAACCCATGCGTGGTAATAATTTTGTTCACGGAAATTTTCTACATTTTCTTTCTTTTTCCATAGTAAAGAATTAACAACATGTTGAATAATCTCAACACGAACAAGTAAAGCCTTACATATTCTCTCATTATATTTCGCATTTTCACAAATGATATTCAAACTTTTCACAATATTCATAACAGCAGTGAATAAAGGGAGGAACGGTACAACGACCATACCAATTGTCTGCATATGCTTATTCATCGTAGAAGCAGTACTAGGAAATTAATATTCACCGGCTTATTGACTTATCTTCTCTAAAATAACTAGTATATTCTATAGTATTTTGAAATATTAGAATTATTTATAATTTTTAAAATTTCTAGTGCATTTTATTTTCATCTTTTTTTTAATGAATATTTTTGAATATTTTTTTTTTTTTATGTTTTGAAGAAACGTTGAGATAATTTGAAAAAACATTGTATTAATGCTTCACTATTTTCATTTGTTTTTTTTTTTATGTTTTGAAGAAACGTTGAGATAATTTGAAAAAACATTGTATTAATGCTTCACTATTTTCATTTGTTTTTTTTTTCAGTTACACAGTTCAGAGATTTTAGGTTGGTGCATTTTTTAACTTTATGCGGTTTAGTGTATTTGCACAGTATATGAAAAATATTTTAAATTTTATGTTTAATTAAATTTATTATATTGATATCATATTTCTAATCATTGGTATTATCTATAAAAATAAAAATAATTTTAAATTAATAAAATAAATAATTAATAATATCATAATTTTAAATATTTTTACCCTGTTTAATAATGCCATAGAATTTAAGAAAGCTGTCTTTAAATATTTTACAATTAAAATTAAAAATTTAAAAATAATTAACGGGAAATTCAAATTTTAATAATAGAATAATTATTTAATTTTATCCAATGTAAACTTATCATTTTCGTTTAAATAAAATTTTTAAGAGCGATGTGGCTTTAAGAATATCAATTTTACATTCTGAAATTCATTAAGATAATTTCTTCTCTCGATAATTAAATTATCTACCCAGATCTCCATTCTTTTGGCTTGTGTTTCTTGAGACATGGGAATAATTCAAAATTCGAATCGGGTTAAATGAAACACGCCGATTTATATATATCAAGAGTTCTGGGTCGGGACACTTTATTAACTTATTTAGTTTAACTTATACAATTTAGAAATACTAAATATTTTATAATTGAATCCTAAAATAACAAATATTATAACTTATTAATTAATTTATTATTTTTTTTGGCAGTATATATTGAATTTCAGATAAATAAGGGTATTTATATTTTACTGATTTTTTTCTCGGGGATGGATTCTATGGTAAAATCTTTATTTTTTTTAATTGTCTGAATTGGTGATAGATTCTAAGATAAGATTTTTACTATTTGTTGTTTTTTAATATTTGGATTTCGTATTAAGATCTTTTTTTATCATTAACAACACTCTTCTCACGCAGTATCGCAAAATGTGGGCAATCCGTCGATCTAAACCTGCTTACTAACAGTTACGAGTAATGCAATTGCGTGTATGATCTGAAGGTACGATGAGTAAGTGGAGTAAGTATCCTCTACTAACTACTTCGTACACTACCAAAATTTAATAGACTTTTTGAAGTAACTTGCAAAGAAATATAGTAGCTTATTAAAAGAATTGTAAAGTTTTTATTACAACAATAGAGATATATTAATGCTTTGGCGTTGTCACCTGCCTTTCGGTAAAGACATAATTCTAAGGGTGACTTAACGGTTCTTTTAGGAGTTTATAGTCCTTCCCCGATAGGTACAAGACTGTTGATTAGAAGGCACCACTGATTCAGTTATTTTAGAAAGGGAATCAGACCTTTCGTTGATTATTTATCGATTATTTCATTATTTTATATCCAAGTATCCTTTATTCGTCATTTGGTTATTTCTCTCCAATTATTAGTTCATTACTTCATTAAGTTGTCCGTGGATTCCTTTATTCGTAAGATCTTCATCCGGTATCCTGACTTCTCTTTAATATTTCATTATCGTTGTTATTAATACAGGGTTTATTATCTTTAAGATAATAGTATTCTCCATTTACATTCGACGTAATGTTTTGACTTCTCCTTTATTTCCATGATATTATCCAAGAGTTCCAGGTTATATTATGATTATTAACTCAAGAATTATAATGTTATACAATTAAGCAATCAAGCAATAAATCCCATAACATCAATAATCTTTTCATTAATTAATTATAATATTAGATTATTTATTCCAAGATTCCAGGGTTTATTTAATAAAGTAATTTATTAAATAATATTTTCAACATTTTATTTACAGGTTAATTTTTATAAGTTATTTCTTAGAGTTTGAATTATTAAAATTTTATTATAAGATAATTTTCATTTCTTACAAAATTCTACAACTCAAATCTCACTTCAAACTGTAGGAATCAAGTCGAATACGGCGGGTATATATAGGCAAACACATTACTGTGCCTTACTGTGCATGAATACTATTGGCTAATATATCTACCATATAACTTGCTAAATATATAATATATGTTATACTAATAATTAATACTAATGAATACTATGTAATAATAATTAATACTAAGTAATACTAATTAATGATAAATATTAATAATTATATAATATTTGTGTAACCATATCACGTGAACATGTGACTTGTGTTACTATAATTTGTGTAACTAAAACCATTTGACTTGTTAAAATACATGTTGATAAATGTTACTAGTTATTGTTAAATGTTACTAATTATTAAATAAGACTATTATATTAATATTACTATTTCCGTTAATATATAATAAATTCTATTAAAGTACAGGGTTGTTCGATATTATGGTCATGTGTTTTAGTATATTTTGACCATGGTAATTCTCTCCGGTAACAG
>PQFF01000202.1:785424-806848 GCA_003547095.1 Diversispora epigaea
CCAAATAAATCAATTCCTCCATCTCCTATGATTTTTCGTAATCTTAACTTTCCCTCGTCTTCTTTCAATAAATGAGCTTTTGTCATTGTTGTTGTAATATTTTGTGCTCTTAGTATTTGTACTGCTTTTTCTTCCAGGGTATCTCCTTTAATTCTAGTATTTAATATTTTGAAAGTCTTTTCTGTCCATTCTTTTGTTGCTTTTACTTCATCCAGGTTGTAGTTTTCGATTATTATTTCTTTTTCGGTTCTTTTTCTTTTCTTTGGTGGCATATCGTTATATTCGCTAAGGTCTTGCTCAATTTCTAATTCTCTTTTCATTCAGAATTTCGGGTAAAAGTTCGTCTAATTCTTCTATTGTTATTAAAGTTTCTCTATCAACGATTTTAATATTTTGGTATACTTCTAGCATGTATTCTTTGTATGTTTTGATTAAATTTCTGAAATATTTTAAATCTCCTTCTCCTCCTCTATTGCGTTTTATCAGTCTTTTTATAATTTCTTCAGTAGGAGTGTTCCACCAAATTACTACTGCTTCTCGTGTAAAGAATCTCCAGTATTTATAATTTTCAGTAATTTCGTTTAGACTTTCTTCTGTAAAGAATCCTTCCTTTATCATATTTTTCATGAAAATTATTGTGGACCATAAATTTCTATCCATTATGATAATGTCTGGTTTCATTCCTGTTAAATTATTGGTTACTTGAAAATATATTTGTGACATCCATTTATCTCTAATCTCTTTTTCCCATTCAATTGCTAATAACTCCATCTGTTCTTTTGTAATTTCGTTCTTTCTATATTTTTCCAAGTTTTCTGCATATTTCTTCAACTTTTGTTCAGGGTCTTGTGTAATAAATGATTCGTCTATTAATGTTGTTAATAATCCTTGTTTCTTGTAATATTCTTTACACTTCTTTGCTAACGTTGATTTTCCTGCTCCACAACTTCCTTCAATAATGATTATTTTCGTTTCATTCTCTTTGGGGTATCTAATAATATCTTTTAATGAATCGATCATTGGTCCTTTTAATATTTCTTTATTTTTCTTTAATTCCCAATGTGTCATTTCTTGTGGTTCCGTTAAGTTTGGTATTCCTTTTATTTCAGCTTTGTAACAATGAACTATTCTCCATTGATCTTCTTTGTAGTAGTGTTGAGTTCTCCAATAATTTAATTCTTCTAGTCTCAAGTATATTCCAGTTTCTTCGAATACTTCTCTTCTTGCTGCCCATTTTGCTGATATATCTGATTCTTCTATATGTCCTCCAGGAGATTGCCAGTGTTCGTAAAATTCCTTGTTTGGATTCGTTCTCTTGCTGACCCATATTTTCTTCGTTTTCTTGTCGTAAAGTACTGTTGTAGTATATTCAATTATTTTTATCTTGTTGAGTGTTGACATTTTTGATTTCTATTTTCTACTGAGTAGGATATCCAGGGTTTTTATATTTTTCGGACTTTCACCGTACGCGTGCTATTCACGTGGTTTTAATTCTTTAATTAGTATTCATTTTAGCTCTTCAGCATACAATTTCAGGGTTAATAACTAATTCTGGATCAATTATTTTATCAAACTCTGCTAATATTTCTTCGAATGTGCTTTGGTTTTTGATTATTATTTCGTCCTGTTTTTCCTCTTCCTGTTTCTGGTATACTTTGAATAGATCATCGTATTCTTTTAACTCTTTTTCTTTTTCTTCTCTTACGATTCTTTCGTTGTTATACAGGGNTTGTTTGGATTCGTTCTCTTGCTGACCCATATTTTCTTCGTTTTCTTGTCGTAAAGTACTGTTGTAGTATATTCAATTATTTTTATCTTGTTGAGTGTTGACATTTTTGGTTTCTATTTTCTACTGAGTAGGATATCCAGGGTTTTTATATTTTTCGGACTTTCACCGTACGCGTGCTATTCACGTGGTTTTAATTCTTTAATTAGTATTCATTTTAGCTCTTCAGCATACAATTTCAGGGTTAATAACTAATTCTGGATCAATTATTTTATCAAACTCTGCTAATATTTCTTCGAATGTGCTTTGGTTTTTGATTATTATTTCGTCCTGTTTTTCCTCTTCCTGTTTCTGGTATACTTTGAATAGATCATCGTATTCTTTTAACTCTTTTTCTTTTTCTTCTCTTACGATTCTTTCGTTATTATACAGGGCTTTGTAACATAATATTGTGCTTAGAATACAATATTCGTAGTTTTCTTCATTTTCTTTACAATTTTCACAGTGAAATACTGATGTTTCTTTCTTCCAGATTATAGGTTCTACTGGTTGACACTTCTCTACTTCTTGAGTAAGTATTTCTATTCGATTTTGTTCTTCACTTAATTCTTGCTGTTGGTTCTGATTTACATTTTCTAGTTCATTAATTCGTTCTTCTTGGTCTTGGTTTATCATTCTTAGTTGTTTTAACTGTTGTTTTAATTCTTCGATTTCCTTTTCCAGGTTGGTTACTTGTTCCCAGGCTTGTAATGTATCTTCTGTGATTCTTGTTTCTTCTGGTCCTTCGACAACTGGTACTCCCAATATTTGTTTAATTTCTTTTTCTGCTTGTTCATTATTTATTACTTGTTCTTCCAGGGGGGTTGGTGTTCTTTCTGCCATTTTTACTTCTCGTGTTGTTGTCTTCCATTGCATCACACATCTGAATGCCAGGTCTTGCCAATATTTATCTTCTTTAATTTTATTCTCTCTTCTGCAGTCTTCACATTTTGAATACTTATTGAACCAATATCTTTCGTGTTTCCAACAATACAGATGTTCACAATGTAGATATTCATCATAGTTCATACATTGCTCCCATTTGCACTTTTCTCCAGCAAAAGATCTTATTTCCCAGAATACTCTAGGTGCACATTTACAGGGGTTGGTTTTGTGATCGTGTTCGAAGCAGTATTTACTTTGTTTTCTATAACAGGTACATATTTCGTATTCGATTCCTGCTTCATCATATTCTATGGCTCCATAAGGACAGTTTCTTTTGTCGTGGATCATGGTTACCTTTGCGTTGAAAAGGTGAATGTTTCCATCCTTCAACTTCTTGTGATCAAAGAATTGGCATTGTTGGGTACAGTATTCAGTTCGTTTCTTTTGTTCTGCTTCTTTCCAATCTTGGGCTTTTCCTTTTCCTTTCTTGTCTAGTCCGGCTTTCTTTAGGATTTGTTCTTCTGTATCATTGGCCCAGTCGATATTTTCTTTTACTGTTTCCTTTTTATATTCAGGGTTATAAGTTGGTCCGTTGGCATATATATTCATTGCAGGGGTGGTTTTGACTTTCTTGGAAGATTCTCCTTTGTAGTTTCTCTCGTAACTATAAGATCTTCCTCTTTTCTCTAATTGGGTTTCTCTGTAATCATAAAGTTCTTCTCTTTCGGGTACTTCAGTCTTTCCTTTCTTTTCACATCCATAACATCTTTCATACCATGTCTCTCCAATTTTCAGGGGTTTAAGGTCTACTAATCTCGTTGCTCTTTTGCAGAAGCAACAATGAGTATCCATTTTATAGTCTGGATCTCTTTCATCTTTCTATCGTAATGCCATTTCATATATAGGAGTTCGTTTACATCCGCATCTTCTTGAACTATTTTCTACATATCTAGGATAGTCACATTTCCTATCCACATTTGCTGAGAACTTGTGTTGTTCGGGTTTTCTTCCACATCTATTGCAGAGTTTCGATGACTGCCATGCGTAGTTGTAGTTTGAGGATCCGAATCTCTTTCCGTAAGACATGGTTTTGTTTCTTTAATATTGAGGATTCCTTTTGTAAGTTTTTATTAATATTTTTCAGATGGTAAGTTTCAGTGTTTGTTTCTTTAAAGATTTGATTTCTATTCTTTGGTCTTTTGTTTTGTAAGTTTTTCATTGATCTGGATATTTTCCAGAGGGTTGAATTCGCGTCCTTTTTATAAGTGTTGGTTTGTTTACTTTGGCGTTCTGACTCCTTTATTTTCTGTTACTTTGTTTTGGTCAACTGTTTTCTTATCTATCTTTGTTTACTTCAGGTGGTCGTTATCTTGGTCAAGTGTTTCTGATGAGTTTGTTCTTTTCTTCTGAGATTCTTTTTAATTTAACTTTTCCGATCTGTTTATATGATAATGTGAGGTTCCCATGTTTCTCTGTTTTGATACAATTTTAACCTATCCGAATGTATTGGTTCTTTCATTAATCCAAATTGGTTTGATAAGATGTAACTTCCTTTATCGAGTCGTTTCTCCACTGTGAATGGTCCTTTCCATTTCTTATCTAACTTTCCTGACCATTGTTTATCTAATCTTGAGTCATACATTAATACTTGGTCTCCTTTCTGATAGGTAATTTCTTTCTTCATTTTTCTATCCTTGTGACGTTTCTGTGATTTCTCTTGAGATAATCTAATTAATTCTTTGGCTTTTTGTTGATGTTGTGGTAACATTTCTTCTAATTCATATGTCCTTTTTAATATCGAATCTTCTAAATTTATTTCGTTATCTTCAGGTGACTCTTTGTTATCTATTTCCAGGGGTAATACGGGGTTGCGACCATAATTTAAGTAAAACGGAGTATATTTTGTGGTACTGTGTTTGGTCGTTCGATATGCAAATAATACTGCTGGTATGTGTAAATCCCAATTAAATATGTCATTTGTTTTTGCTAACATGGTTGTTAAGGTCTTATTAAATCTTTCTACTAATCCATTGGTTTGCGGGTGATAAGGGGATGACAATCTGTGTTTTATCCTGAATTTGTTACACAATTCATCAATCATTTTGTTCTTGAAATGGCTTCCTTGGTCCGTTAATATTATTTTAGGTGCTCCGTGTCTACAAATTATTTCTTCGTATATGAATTCTGCTACGTTCTCTGCGGTTGCTTTATCTAAAGCTCTGACTTCTACCCATTTGGTAAGATATTCTATTGCTACTACCATATATTTGTTTTTCTTTCTAGTTTCAGGTAAAGGTCCTACTATATCTATTCCTATTCGTTCGTAAGGTTGTATTACTTTAATAGAGTGTAATGGTTCGTTTTTCTCAGGTTTTCCAAATCTTTGGCATATATTACAAGTTTTAATATATTCTCTAATATCGTCGAACATTTGATTCCAATAATATCTTTCTTTTATCTTATTATAGGTTGATTCTATTCCCATGTGTCCTCCGGTCGGATGATCATGCATTATTTTCATTAGTGTTTCCAATTCTGATCTTCGTATTACTTTCAATAATCCAGGGTTTCCTTTTCGAGGTTTCTTGTACAACTGGTCGTTAATTACTTGAAAGTATTGTGTTTTCCTGATTAACTTTTGTCTTTCTTTTCCATCTAAGTTTTCATCTATTTTGTTATCTTTGATATATAAGAGTATTTGTTGATATAGTTCTTCATCCATGTTTATAATCGTGATAATACGTCGGCATTGGTATTTTCTTTTCCAGCTCTATGTTGAATAGTAAAATTGTAAGGTTGTATTCTTATAGACCATTTTGCTAGTCGTCCTTTTAGTTCTTTTATAGGATTATTTTTCAAATAGGTCATTGCTGAGTGGTCGGTTATTAATATAAAGTGACTGTATCCTAGATAGTAATAGAATTTTTCCATTGCCCATATTGCTGCGTTTAGTTCTAANTTAGTATCTCCTATACTTTGACTTGCAAATTCTATGACAAAATCTTTTCCATTTTCATCTTTTTGTGCTAATACTGCACCAAATCCTTTTGCTGATCCATCGGTCATTAGATAAAATGGTTTGTTAAAGTCTGGGTATCTTAAAATAGGATGAGATATTAATGCTTGTTTCAAAATATTAAATGCTTTATCTTGGGTTTCAGTCCATACAAAGGGTATTGTTTTCTTTACTAATTGATTAATTGGTTTCGCTATTATTGAAAAATCTTTTATAAACTTTCTATAATAAGATGCTAATCCTAGAAAACTTCTAATTTGTGTTACTGTTGTTGGTCTTGGGAAGTTCTTTACTTTCTCTATCTTTTCAGGATCTGGTAATATTCCATTTTTGTTTACGATATGTCCTAAAAATGTAATTTCTTGTTTGGCAAAGTGACATTTGCTAGGTTTTATTTTTAATCCTGCTACTCTTATTCGTTTGAAAACTTCTTCTAGTTTTTCCAGGTGTTCTTCAAAAGTTTCTGTATAGATATTAATGTCATCTAGGTAAACCATCACTCCATTATTCAACATGTCGTTTAGTATTTCATTCATTAGTCTTTGAAAAGTTGCGGGTGCGTTTGTTAATCCAAAAGGCATGATAGTGAATTCGTAGGTTCCATATTTGGTAGTAAATGCTGTTTTCTCTTGACTTTCTGGTTCCATTTCTACTTGCCAATATCCGCTTGCTAAATCCAGGGTTGTGAACCATTGTGCTCCTCCAAGTTCGTTTAACATATTATTAATTTGAGGTATTGGGTATGCATCCTTTTTAGTTACACTATTTAGTTTTCTATAATCTACACAAAATCTAGTTTTCCCATCTTTCTTCTTTACTAATACTACAGGTGATGTCCAGGGGCTTCTTGAAGGTTTGATAATTCCATTCTTTAATAATTTGTCTATTTCTTCTTGTATAAATTTACTTGCAATTGGATTCGTTTTATAATATTGTTGTTTGATTGGTTTAGTTCCTTCTTCCAATTCTATTCTATGTTGTGTAATATTAGTTCTTCCTAATTGATTTATTTCTTCCGCGAATATGTCCTTGTATTTGTTAATTAATTTGTCAAAGGTTTCTTGTTGTTCTTTATCTAATTTTCCATTTTTGATGTCTCCAGGTTTTAGTATATATTTATCAGGTGATGAAGAATTTCCTAATTCCATTATGTCTTCTAAATCACTATTTTCTTCATCGTTTATTTCTTCCGAGCGTAGTCAGTTGATATAGTTTTCTTGGAATAAAACTTGTATTTGTTCTTCGTCTTCACTCTCATATTCTTCTTCAATACTTTCTAGAATATTATTGTTTTGTTTGCACGATGCTGTTGTTTTTATAACCTGATTTCTCCAGTTCAATGTTAACTCTTGTTTGTTCCAATCATATGATGCTCCAGCTTTCATCATCCAGTCGTTTCCTAATAAGATATGATATGCTCCTGTTTCCATTACTTCCATATTAATTGGTATTACTTTATCGTTAATTTCTACGGGAAAGTCTTTAATTTTTCCTAAGGATTCTGTCTTTTCTCCATTGGCTGATATAATTTTACAATTTGTGGCTTCTTCAATGTCAAATCCTAGTTGTTCCATGGTATTCCTTGCGATGATGCTTGTAGCTGCTCCACTATCTATTGTGGCTGGTACTGTGTATCCATTGACTATAATATCACATTCCAGGGTGGTAGTTCTTAAAGAATCTTCTTGATTTGTGAATCTTGCCGATACTTCTTTTGGTTTCCTTAATGCTTCAATTACTTTTCTCTTCTCATTAGAACTTATTTTGAATAATTGTGGAAGGGTTATTTCTATTTTCTGTTCTCTTAATTTCTTTACTATATCTAATTCTGGTCCTTGTAGTAATTTCGGGGTATATTCTTCATTCTTTACTTTTCCAGGGGTTTTGATAATTGGTTTCCTGACATTATTTTTAGTTGGGGTCCATTCCATTGGTTTAGGTTTTGAAGATGATATTTGAACTCTCTTTTTCTTGTTATTTGGGTCAGTTCTATAATCGTATATTAATTCAGGTTCGATAGGTCTCTTCTTTGTTTCTTTTGGGTTTCCAAAACTGTCAAGTTGTTCATTCCATAGAGCAATGATTTCTCTATCTTCTTCGTCAGTTTCATATTCGTTTCCATCTTCAATACTTACATAATGTGCAGGGGTTTGATTTTGATTATTTCTATTATTCTTAAACTGAGTTGATGTGCTTCCTCTTTGATTATTATTTCCCGAATTATTTCTAGGGGTATTTCTTTCTGGAACGTTACTTCTGTTGTTGTTATCTCTGTAATTATTTTGTTGGTTATTATTTCTAAAATTATTATTTTGATCATGATAATTATTTCTATAATGGTTATTCCTGTTGGGTCCTCTACAATCTTTACTAATATGTCCCTTCTTTCCACAATTGTAACATTCAATATCGTAATTTCTTGTTCTGATATTATTATTATACTGAGGTCTTTCTGTTTTTGCTAATTTGATAGTAAGTTCATTCATTTTCTTGGTTAATTCTTCAATTGGATCTACTTCTACTTCTTTCTTTTTGATCTTTTCTTTCTTTACAGGGATTTCTTCATCGCTAGATTCACTTTCATACTTCTTTTTCTTAATCTTTCTTTTTGTTTTAGGTTTGACTTTGATTTCATCTTCACTTTCCTCAGGTTCTAATCCTTCTTCTAAATCTTCTGCTTCTTCGTAATGTTGTGCTAATTCTATTACTGTTGCAATATCTTCAGGGTTGTGCATACTAATTATGGGTAACATTCCTTTTCTTAAGCCTTTCTTAAAATGATAAAGTTTCTCTTCGTTTTGCATAGCGGGGGCTCCTTTTCTGATTATCTTTTTAAATCTTGCTGCATATTGATCAACTGATTCTCCAGGTTGTTGTTTAAGTTTTTCCAATTCTCTCGTCCATTTGTTCATCCATCTTCTGTTACAAAACTGTTCTAAAAATAGTTCTTTTACTCTTGCCCAAGTTGGCCATTCGTCATTTCCATTTCCATAAGTTTGGGTATATATTTCATTGTACCATTCATCTGCTGTATCATCTAGTACAGTATAAATTCTTTCTTTTCTTTGATCATCAGTCCATCCATTCATTCTTGCAGTTTTCTCGTAATTCTTTAACCATTCTACTGGATCTTGAGTTCCGTCTCCTCTAAATTTCCTTGATCTGAGTGCTAAGATATCCATTATATTATTTTCGACTAGAGGTTCTTCGTTATTTTCTTCTTGNCAGGGTTGTGCATACTAATTATGGGTAACATTCCTTTTCTTAAGCCTTTCTTAAAATGATAAAGTTTCTCTTCGTTTTGCATAGCGGGGGCTCCTTTTCTGATTATCTTTTTAAATCTTGCTGCATATTGATCAACTGATTCTCCAGGTTGTTGTTTAAGTTTTTCCAATTCTCTCGTCCATTTGTTCATCCATCTTCTGTTACAAAACTGTTCTAAAAATAGTTCTTTTACTCTTGCCCAAGTTGGCCATTCGTCATTTCCATTTCCATAAGTTTGGGTATATATTTCATTGTACCATTCATCTGCTGTATCATCTAGTACAGTATAAATTCTTTCTTTTCTTTGATCATCAGTCCATCCATTCATTCTTGCAGTTTTCTCGTAATTCTTTAACCATTCTACTGGATCTTGAGTTCCGTCTCCTCTAAATTTCCTTGATCTGAGTGCTAAGATATCCATTATATTATTTTCGACTAGAGGTTCTTCGTTATTTTCTTCTTGTTCTTGTTCGATTTCGAATTCTTGTAAATATTCTCTTAATCCTCCTAATTCTTGTTCTTCAGTGTTCTCTTCTTCAACTATTTCTAACGGTTGATTATTATTACTGTTTCTCCGAGATCTTCTACTTCGTCTTGCTTCTTCAATTGTCCTGGTTCTATAGTTTTCAAATTCTCGTACTCTTTCTTGAAATTCTCTTTCACTCAATTCACTTTCTGATTCTTCGTCGTTTGATTGTTCAGGGGAATTTTCTCTTGTTGTTTCTACACTTGTCTGTACTGAAAAAGATACCGGTGATCTTGTCAAAGAGTTTTCTCTCGATCTTATATTCCAATTTATTTCTTCTAAAACTTGGTTTAAGTTTACTCGTGGTCTTTGTTCTCTATAAAGTTGTCTTGATCTTCTGCGTTCCAGTTTTTCTGATTTTTATCTTCCAATTTTCTGATTCTCTGAATTTTTACTTTGTCGTTTTCGTCGTCTTTTTATAACTTTTCTGTTGTCGATCGGTGAATGTCATTTTATCATTTCTTATTTGTCACATCCTTTCTTTCAAGGTATTCTATTTTCTAATTTCTTTTTGCGCAGTTTAAAGACTTACCGGTCTAAAAATAAATATCCGCCAATACCAAAATATTATGCATGCATTTACCAAAAATTACTATACTATAAAATTTCAAATTACTATTACTAAAATATAAAAGTTTGAATGATACAAGGGTGATCAAGCCTCAACATTCGCACTTTGAAAACTATTACTAAAACAAAATATAATTTATTCCTACTAGGTTCCATTAGAGCCGATTTCAAATATGCGTGTGATTATAGAGGTAAGCGCCTCTACGTCTCTAACTTTCCCTCTCCCCCTATTAAGACTATTATTTTTCAGCAGGTATTTATAGTGGTATAGCGCCACTTATAATAACCTTAATAGGTGACCCACACATGCGTTAACTACATTGTGGCTAAACAAAATACTATGGCGGTTTCCATGCTGAGGTTAGTGGTTCTTCCGTTGCTGAGAGGGTTCCACCATCGACTTATCTGTACTCTCCTCTAACCTCCCTAAAGTGTTTCCTTTCGTCAAAGTACCCTCCACTTTAGGTGCATCCTAATAATGTGTTTCCCTCAAAGTACACTCCACACGTTGTTTTTATTATGTGTTTCTTTTAAGGTACGCTCCACATGTCATTTATATTATGTGTTTCGTCTAAAGTACACTCCACATGTCCTTTATATTATGTGTTTCCTTTAAAGTACACTCCACATTAATATTCCAATTAAATTTCTATATATCATTTTCCTTTTTCATAGTTGATTTCGAATACGAGTAGCCAATGTCGGTTTATATGTACTTTCAACTATCCGAGCATAGAGGTGTTTCACGAGTCCAGGCATTTCCCATCCGGAGGTGTTGTCACGTAGCTCGCCTAATTCCAAATATATTTTTAAATTCCAAATTCCATTTCTCTATTATTCCAATTTCCTTATTTGTTGACATTCTTTGCCGATCCTTTTCCATTTCAATTTGACAGAGTTTCCCTAGTGTTTTCTAATTTCAACATTAATTTCGATAGTTCTCCTAATTTCGTATATTAATTTCTTTTATCGGTAGCTTCAGTTCCTTTGTAGCCATTATCTTTGCCTAGTCGTGCTAGTAACATTGATTCCACGAAGAGCTTCACATGGAGGCTAACTGTTTCATTTCAAAGTTCATTTCCATTAAATATTCTTTTCTGATTCAATTCCTTTCCGCTAGAAGGCACCATGTTTGTCACCTGCCTTTCGGTAAAGACATAATTCTAAGGGTGACTTAACGGTTCTTTTAGGAGTTTATAGTCCTTCCCCGATAGGTACAAGACTGTTGATTAGAAGGCACCACTGATTCAGTTATTTTAGAAAGGGAATCAGACCTTTCGTTGATTATTTATCGATTATTTCATTATTTTATATCCAAGTATCCTTTATTCGTCATTTGGTTATTTCTCTCCAATTATTAGTTCATTACTTCATTAAGTTGTCCGTGGATTCCTTTATTCGTAAGATCTTCATCCGGTATCCTGACTTCTCTTTAATATTTCATTCTCGTTGTTATTAATACAGGGTTTATTATCTTTAAGATAATAGTATTCTCCATTTACATTCGACGTAATGTTTTGACTTCTCCTTTATTTCCATGATATTATCCAAGAGTTCCAGGTTATATTATGATTATTAACTCAAGAATTATAATGTTATACAATTAAGCAATCAAGCAATAAATCCCATAACATCAATAATCTTTTCATTAATTAATTATAATATTAGATTATTTATTCCAAGATTCCAGGGTTTATTTAATAAAGTAATTTATTAAATAATATTTTCAACATTTTATTTACAGGTTAATTTTTATAAGTTATTTCTTAGAGTTTGAATTATTAAAATTTTATTATAAGATAATTTTCATTTCTTACAAAATTCTACAACTCAAATCTCACTTCAAACTGTAGGAATCAAGTCGAATACGGCGGGTATATATAGGCAAACACATTACTGTGCCTTACTGTGCAAGAATACTATTGGCTAATATATCTACCATATATCTTGCTAAATATATAATATATGTTATACTAATAATTAATACTAAGTAATACTAATTAATGATAAATATTAATAATTATATAATATTTGTGTAACCATATCACGTGAACATGTGACTTGTGTTACTATAATTTGTGTAACTAAAACCATTTGACTTGTTAAAATACATGTTGATAAATGTTACTAGTTATTGTTAAATGTTACTAATTATTAAATAAGACTATTATATTAATATTACTATTTCCGTTAATATATAATAAATTCTATTAAAGTACAGGGTTGTTCGATATTATGGTCATGTGTTTTAGTATATTTTGACCATGGTAATTCTCTCCGGTAACAGCGTATGCAATACAAAAATTATTTAATTATAAAAGTATTTTAAGATTTTTAGATCACTACGAAATTATTTATTACAAAATTATTTATTATTAAAAATTAGTCATTACAAAGTTATTGATTATTAAAAATTATTCGAAACTATTTATTACTATAAATATTAAGATTGTTAAGAGAATTATTAAATTTTTAAGTTAAAAAAATGATAAAAAAAATGTTTTCACGAGAAGGGAATTTCTCGTTCTTCTTTCCAACCGCAGCTACTTTTATAATTCTTCTATTGTTTACCTTCATCTTCCGTCATCCATAAACACGTTCTTTGTACCAGGATGAATAAATAGTCATCTTGGATGAAGGATGACACACAAAGGATGATTTATCCCCCGTGACTTTTGTCCACCTCACTATCAATAAACCAAATTTTTCTGCTCGATTATTTGAAATTATTCTCAAGTAAGGCTTTTATAGTTTGCTTTCAATTTAATTATTATGCTCTGTTATGATGAAATTTAAAATATAAAATATGAAATATGAAATGTAAAATTAAAATAATTGATAATTTGAATAATTTATAGATATGATACAGAAATTTTCAAGGAAAGAAAATTCTTACTAAAACAATACAAAAACAACATAAACAATAAAGAAAATCCGGAACGAGTATGGAAAACGTGAGCGGACGTGCGAGACGGTCCACAGCAAATTATGGAACTAGATACAGTGATTTAAACGCTACCAAAAGAATATTGAAACAAAAAGTGCCAAGCATCATCAGTAAATTTTTTTAAACGTAAGCCTTCGAAGTCCTTCACTCCGATAACCTTCGAATACCTCCAACATAAACATAATATTTACGAAGGTTATTGGTACCGAAAACCTTCATTTTTATTAATAAAACGTAATACTCCGGAGGTTATTGATATCGATAACCTTCAATAACCTTCACTTTATCATAATAAACGTAATATTTGCAAAGGTTATTGGTCCGATAACCTTCAATAACCTTTAAAACGAAATTATTACAATAACCTCCGACATAAAAAATTTCCTGATGATGGACTCGAAAAGTATCCTCGTAAAAGCCTACAAAGGGCGGGAGCAGAGAAACTTAAGCTTAATGCAACAGCTAGTTCAAGCACTTCGTACAAAGCAAATGAAACTGCAGGAACAAATACATTCGACATGGAATTATCGTTAACCAAAGAAAATTTATTAAATCAAGATAAATTAGTGGAAGTAAATCCAGATACTAGTTACCAAATAAATAATAATACAGAGGATAACATAAAAGGCAAAGGAAAAGAAGCTGAAGATAATACAACTGACGTTAATACAACTGCAACGGATGGAAAGGATGCAAGAGCAGGAACGGATGACACTGAATCAGTAAATTCAGAAGATAGCTTTTTAAGCGAACATGAAGAATGGAGGAAAAAAATTAACTTGCAAAAGTACAAAGTCTGGATAAAAACGGTAGCGATCAAGGGAAAAAATTTGAAAGAAAAAATTGATTCAGTAGCAGATTTATTAGATAAAAATAATATCAAAATTATTACAATCAAAATGAAAAAAATATAGAAGATAAACAAATGTATATTACAATATATTTGGGAAAAAAAAGATGTGGAAAATGCATGCAAAATTGAAATTGAAGGAATCCAAGGCAATGATAGGCCAACTCTAACAAGAGCAGCAATAAGCCAAAATAGAACAAACAATAATGAAAATGGAGTTAAATTTTGGGATATACCTATCCATATGCAGGAACAGGAATTTAAAAGCATGATTAAAAACAGATTTGGTAATGTAACCTTATGCAGCATAAGCACAAGGGGAGTGTGGTCATTTGCAGTAGCACATTTCGAGAAATTGGAAACAGCCGACAATCTATTATTGGAATGGTCACAAATTGTTGGGGAAGAATCATGCAGAGTAACAACTCCCACGTGTAATTTTACTGAATTAAAAGAAAGAGGTAAATACGCAGTAAAGATTATAAACTTACCACCTGATATAACGGCATGTGAATTATACAATATTATAAGTCCGTTAGGAGCGAAAACTTGTTATTTCCCAAGAAACTTATACGGGAAAAAGAAAAGAATGGCATTGCCTCCTTTGGTAGTCAGGAACATCAGGAAATTTTTTATGTCGGAGGTTATTGTAATAATTTTGTTTTCAAAGGTTATTGAAGGTTATCGGACCAATAAACTTTGCAAATATTACATTTATTATGATAAAGTGAAGGTTATTGAAGGTTATCGATATCAATAACCTCCGGAGTATTACATTTTATTAATAAAAATGAAGGTTTTCGGTACCAATAACCTTTGTAAATATTACGTTTATGTTGGAGGTATTCGAAGGTTATCGGAGTGAAGGACTTCGAAGGCTTACGTTTAAAAAAATTTACTGATGAAGGAAAGGAGCAGGTTATAGGTTTTGAATGGATCGCAGGAGAATTTAAAGTTAAAATAGTGGATACAACAACTAAAACTTGCCATATATGTCACACGGAAGATCACTTGGTAATTGATTGCCCGGTGGCTCAAAAACAAAAAGAAATTAGTGAAAGAAAAGCAAGAGACTTTGAAAGATATGGGCATCTATACAAACGTCAAAGATCACAACTATACAGATCATTGGCGGAAGGATTTAATATGGGAACAGAATATGCAGATGCTGTAAAAAGAAATACAAATAGAAGAGCGAAGAATACTGCAATAGAAAATAATGATCCAACAAATAAAAACATGATGAATATTTTACTAGAAATTCGTCAAGATATACAGGATCTTAAGGAACAGATGAAAGATATAGATGAAAGATTGGAACTGGTGGAAGGTCACTGTGCATATGAACTTTTAAATGAGGAAGAAGTAGAAGAAATGGAAACCAGCGATACAGAAAATGAAGAAGAAAATGTAGAAAAATTAAAATTAAAATCCAACAACAAAGAAAGGATAAGAAAATGGAAGAAACAATTAATTATATTTATGAAACGGTTAAATCATTGTTGGATGACAATAAAAAAACACAGGTACGATTGATCGAAATGGAAAAAAAAATTGGAACAAATTTGGAACAAGGAGGGGACAAAACCCTTGCATAAAGAACCCAACCTCAAAACATCAATTTTATGATAGACAATCATAAAAATATAAATAATGACAATACAATATTAATAAACTAGAAAGTGAACAAACAACTACATTAAATAATAACAATAATATTCAAAATTTAAATATTAATATTCTATTAAATAATAATAATTTAGAAAATAATAAAAAACAAAAAAAAAATAATTAAAAATACAGAAAAAAGCAAAAAAATAAATAATAAAAATGATATAAATAATGGACTTATAAATAGTAATAATAATTTAGTAAACATTAATCAAAATAATAATAAAGTAACGATAAAAAAAATTTAGATCGGAATAACCTAAATACTATAAAAGTAGCTACTCAAAATATAAGAGAAATAAATAACATCATGAAACAAATTAATTGGTTGAAATTTTGTAAAGACAAAGACTTAGATATAGTTGGACTAACAGAAACCTGAATAAAGGAAGATAATTGCAAATACATATTTAAAAATGAAATAATCAAAGAAATCTTAAAAAAAGATATAAATGAAGATAAATACACATACTTTTGGGCAAATGGACAACAAACAAATGGATCAGGAGTTGGGGTCATGATAAAAAAAACATGGGCAAAACATATTTACAAAGTTGACAAATATGAAGGCAATGTAATCTCTATAAAGTTGTCTTTCAAAAAAAGAATTAAATTACAGATAATAGTTGTATACTATCCAACAAGTGTAACTCAAAGAAAATTAAGGACACATGTAACAAAATGGATAATACAAGAATTAAACAACTGCGTGGTTATGAACAAACACTATGCAATAGTTATGGATGATTTTAATGCTACATTCAACCCTAAAATTGACAGGTTTACTATGAACATTAGTGAGAGAAACAGATCAGATAAGCCAGAAAGTCAAATCTTGAGGTTTTTAGATAACAACAATTTCAAAGATACATTTAGAATATACAAAGATACCACAGAAAATGCATATGTACAGAACAAAACAACATTAAATTTTTCTTGGCGAAACAGTACCCAAGAAATTAAAAGTAGAATAGATCAAATATGGGTATCGGATAATTTAGCAGACCAACTTTTTTATGCTGACATTATACCTACGGATTTGGAAAGCCACAGTGATCATGCATGTGCAATAATGGAAGTAGAAGAAAGTATATTTAAATATACTAAATCAATAACAAATAAAAATGAAATTCCAAACAGAATAGAATTTAATTTCAAGGGAACTTCAGAGAAAAAATGGAAAAAATATAAACAACAGATTGAAGAGAAAATAGAAGAAAACAACAATGTTGGTAATAACAACATAGAGGAAAAATGGAATTTTCTCAGAAACATTATAATCCAAAAAGCAAATGAAATAATTCCTAAAAGAAAAATCCAGAAGTGGAAAATATGAAGAATCTAAAGCACTAAATAACAAATTTATTACATACAGAAAACTTATAATGATAAGGAAAATTTATAATTGGGGTAGACAATGGTACACTAATATTAAACAAAAGAATGTGTTAAAAGGAAAAATAGAAGAAAAAATTAAAAAAATCAGGGAAGATTACAACATAGAAATTTCAACTTCAACATGGTCAGAAACACCAGAAAGTTATAAAAAATGGCTAAAAGAGGTTAAAAAAATGCATCACACATTGCACAAAATATTTGATGCAGAAATAAAAGAAATAAATTATTCAACCATTAAAGAACAAATCATAGAAAGAAATAAAAATTTTCTGGATGAAAAAAAAATAGTTATTCAAAGTCTCCTAAATAAAGAAAAACCAAGTATAATAACAGACAGCTTAGTGAGATCAACTAACAAGCAAATTGAAATAATAACAGACCCTGAGGAGATAAAACAAGAAGTCAAAAATGTATTTGACCACTGGATCACTCCAAAAAAACAGAAGATCTTATGAATTATCCAGAGTGGAAGCAAATTTATAATCAAAACAATGAAATACAAGAAGACTTACCACTTACAAAAAACTTTTCAGTAGAAGAAATAGAAGGAATAATTAGGAAATTACCAAACAAAAAGGCAGCAGGTCCATCTACAATTACCAATGAATTGTGGAAACATATGGGTAATAAAGCACTCCAATTCCTTACAGACATATTTAATCAGATCTTACTAAATAAAGAAGTTCCAAGAGAGTGGTCAGAGGGACACATATTTCCTATTGCCAAACTTAAAGATTGGGAAAAGAATATATGGAACACCAGACCAATAACATTATTAGAAACAGTTAGGAAAATATTTACAAAAGGAATTTATAACAGGCTTAGTACAATTATAATAAGACACAAAATTCTTAATGAAAACAATTGGGCAGGCTTGCCAGAGGGATCAACACAAGGTCCCATACATATATTAAATAACTGTATAGAAGAAGCTAAAGAATTTAAAAAGGAAATATGGATTTTATCACAAGATATATCAAAAGCATTTGATTCTGTTAATATAGATATGCTAAATAAAAGTATGAAAAGAATAAAAATTCCAGGAAAAATTATAACAATATTAAATAAATTAATAGATAATAGAACCAGTAAAGTAATAACTTATTATGGATTAACAGAAGCTTTTAACTCTGATTTGGGGATAGAACAAGGTGATGCACTATCACCATTATTATGGAGAATATATTAAGATCCATTATTAACAAGAATTCAAAAACAATCAGAAGGTTATTACATGGAAGAAACAAAATATGGAGATATGAGGACATGGGATGAAACAAGACTTAGACATAAAATAAACTCATTTGCATACATGGATGACACTACATATATATCTCAGAATAAAAAACAGATGGAGAAGATTTTAAAAACAGTAGAAGAATTTTCACAAATAATAGGTACACAAATTAATGCTGAAAAATCTCATCTTATATGTATAAATAACACATCCAAAAACAAAGAAGAACGAACTATGAGATTCATGGGAGAAGAAATAAATGCAAAAGATAAAGGGGAACATGTGAGAATACTGGGAATTTGGTTGACAGCTGATGGAAAGAAACAATACCAAAAAAACTTATAGAAGAGAAAGTTAAAAATATATGCAGAATATTAACATGGAAAAGAGCCACAGACAAAGAAGTTAGATATATAATTAATCATGTGCTGTGCCCAACAATTGAATACTTACTAAATGATATAATTATATCTGAAAATACATGCAATCAATTAAATGCAATGTGTCTAAAAGTAATTAAACATAAAGCTGGATTCGCACGGACAGCAATAAATAGTATATTCTTCTTAAATGAGGGCTATAAGCTATTCAATATTCATGATTGACAAGTCCAAATGCATGGGAAAAACATTAATGACCATTTGAATAGAACAGACACCCTGGGAATAACAACTAAGATAAGATTACAACAATTTCAAAACTTTTTATGGAATTTCTGGAAATGGAACATATAAAAATTAAAAATGGATACAACCTGACAGTATCCATAATTAATTTATGTAAAAAAAAATAGTAATATAAAATGGCAAAAAACTTCAGGGGGAGAACACAGTTTTCAAATTCCCTTTGGAGGAAAAATACTAATGGAACAATACTAAAGAGTAATGGATACAAATATGAAAGAAAAAGCTTAAGAGAAAAGAAAATCCTATATTTAGAACATGTTCTAGATCTTGAATTAAAAAATATATTGGAATACAAGCCAACTATATAAATAGAAAAGGTAGAATTCCTTATTGGTATAAAATAATAAAGGACAATGAAAAGAGAATTATGGAAAGCTGTTTTGAAAAAATTAAACAAACATATGACCACTATCTTAACCCATTTTTTCAGCTACAGAATAACTATTCTTTATCCAAACAAAAGTGGATAGCAAAAAAAGAAACAAATGCTAGCCAAGTAATTATAGGAAGACTTAAAAAAGGAAAAATAAATGGGAAAGACAATGGGGAGGGGAAACTCATGAAACACTTTGATATATTAACAAGAAACATGGAACCCACTTCAATGTTAGTCCCTTGTGAGGGTTGTGAAGAGAACATTGGGAATAAAATAGATGATTGTGTTGTGAGACTAGACAATAAGAATGAAACAGAAATAGAAATACCAGTAGCATATTCAAAGGTCTCAACTTCAAAAACAAGTATTGGAAAATATAAACACAGAATAAGAATGCCAATTAAAAATATCAAAAAGGCATTAGAAATTATAGAATCCTCACGGCAAGAGTCTGTAAATAATCAAGATGCACATATAAACATGAATAATACCAAGATAAATCAAAATACTATTAAAAATGGATTATAACAGAAAACTCTGTGTACAAAAAATTGGAAACCATTAGATACAAATTAAGAAATAGAACAGAAGTTGAAGTATATACAGATGGTTCAATGAAGAATATACTTGATGAAGATCACATGGGCTTGGGATGGGTGGTTCCAGATCAAGAAAATAATAATCACTTGACATTTCGTTATAATTTAGAGAAATTCCCATCTTCAACAAGAGCAGAATTAATGGCAATACTAACAGCTCTTACAATAATGCCGGAAAGATCAGTGGTAAATATATACACAGATAGTATGTGTGCTATACATAGTATAAGTAAAATAATTAAGGGAAAAACAAGTTTTATATGGAATGGGGCTAACAATCCTGTTATCCTGCAGTCAATAAAAGAAATTATAGATGAGCTGGAACTACAAATTAAATTACATAAGGTAAAAGCACATGAAGGAAACCATTTTAATGAAATGGCAGACCAACAAGCACAAGTTACAGAAAAAACAATAGAGGAAGACCACATAATAAAAATTAATTATAAAAATATCAAAAACAGATCATTTATTTCAACATGGGAAGAAATACCCCTGGAGCTTTCAGTTAAACAAACTCTAAAGAAAATAAATACGATTAGAAATAGGCAAAGATGGAATTTACAAAAAAGATTTCAAAGAATTCTAGATGATAAGACTTGGAAAATTGATTGGATAACTACATTCAAAACATTACACCCAAGTAAAATAACAAATGATTACACAAGTAAAGAAGACCACACCAAAAGAAGTTTTGCAATGAAACTCTTTAATGGAGAACTACCAGTAATGCTCCAAAGATTTAAACATCAACCTCATATATATAATAGTCCAAAATGTGTTTTATGTGGAAGATATGAAAAAACTGACATACATGTGTTTGATTGTAAAAGAAATAGTCATGCAGATCGAACATACACTCCAATGACAGAACATTATAGACAACTGATAGACTGCTTGACTTCAAAAATACAGAAACAAACAAAAGAGCTAGACAAAGACAAAATTCGAAGGGAACTCAAATCCTTAAGTGAACTGTGGTATTGGAGGATAGATACAGATGAAATGAGCTTACCTCAGATTACATTGTATGATTTAATAAAGGGATTCATTCCAAACTCTTTAGTAACTAAAGTTACATCAATATTGAAATCTAGGGAAAAAGCTAGAGAGACAATTATTGAAGGGATGGTTAGTTTCAAAGAATATCTAAAAGATTATTGGAAGGAAAGATGTGAAAAAGTAGTGACATGGGAAACTGAAAATAATATTACAAATAAATCAAAAAGACAAAAAAAAGGAAAAAATATTAAAAAAAAAGGGGAAAAAAAGAAAGGATACGATGAAAATAATATTAATTATAGCTCAGAATCAGGAAAATCAAATGAAGGGAAGTATAACAGAATAGAACAAATAGAAAAAAATACAATGTATAAATTCAGAATGTGGGTTAACCTAGGAAGCAAATATAATATTAACTATAGTTATAGATACAATAAATATATCTGATGGGGTTTTGGCCATCAGTTCCTGAGGTCACACTTAGGCAACGATGAGTCGGATGGTAAAATTTTATTATTTTTAGTCAGTTTCAATAAATGTAGAATAAATTATCTGTATATGTAAAATTTACACCTAATCTATTAATAAAAGTTTATTGGAGCAAGACTCCGTGGATATAAAAAAAAAAAAAA
>PQFF01000202.1:809029-842127 GCA_003547095.1 Diversispora epigaea
ACTTACCACTTACAAAAAACTTTTCAGTAGAAGAAATAGAAGGAATAATTAGGAAATTACCAAACAAAAAGGCAGCAGGTCCATCTACAATTACCAATGAATTGTGGAAACATATGGGTAATAAAGCACTCCAATTCCTTACAGACATATTTAATCAGATCTTACTAAATAAAGAAGTTCCAAGAGAGTGGTCAGAGGGACACATATTTCCTATTGCCAAACTTAAAGATTGGGAAAAGAATATATGGAACACCAGACCAATAACATTATTAGAAACAGTTAGGAAAATATTTACAAAAGGAATTTATAACAGGCTTAGTACAATTATAATAAGACACAAAATTCTTAATGAAAACAATTGGGCAGGCTTGCCAGAGGGATCAACACAAGGTCCCATACATATATTAAATAACTGTATAGAAGAAGCTAAAGAATTTAAAAAGGAAATATGGATTTTATCACAAGATATATCAAAAGCATTTGATTCTGTTAATATAGATATGCTAAATAAAAGTATGAAAAGAATAAAAATTCCAGGAAAAATTATAACAATATTAAATAAATTAATAGATAATAGAACCAGTAAAGTAATAACTTATTATGGATTAACAGAAGCTTTTAACTCTGATTTGGGGATAGAACAAGGTGATGCACTATCACCATTATTATGGAGAATATATTAAGATCCATTATTAACAAGAATTCAAAAACAATCAGAAGGTTATTACATGGAAGAAACAAAATATGGAGATATGAGGACATGGGATGAAACAAGACTTAGACATAAAATAAACTCATTTGCATACATGGATGACACTACATATATATCTCAGAATAAAAAACAGATGGAGAAGATTTTAAAAACAGTAGAAGAATTTTCACAAATAATAGGTACACAAATTAATGCTGAAAAATCTCATCTTATATGTATAAATAACACATCCAAAAACAAAGAAGAACGAACTATGAGATTCATGGGAGAAGAAATAAATGCAAAAGATAAAGGGGAACATGTGAGAATACTGGGAATTTGGTTGACAGCTGATGGAAAGAAACAATACCAAAAAAACTTATAGAAGAGAAAGTTAAAA
Organism: Diversispora epigaea; assembly: GCA_003547095.1. Taxonomy (NCBI): domain Eukaryota; kingdom Fungi; phylum Glomeromycota; class Glomeromycetes; order Diversisporales; family Diversisporaceae; genus Diversispora; species Diversispora epigaea. The sequence continues at coordinate 810,121 of PQFF01000202.1, forward strand.
ATATATGCAGAATATTAACATGGAAAAGAGCCACAGACAAAGAAGTTAGATATATAATTAATCATGTGCTGTGCCCAACAATTGAATACTTACTAAATGATATAATTATATCTGAAAATACATGCAATCAATTAAATGCAATGTGTCTAAAAGTAATTAAACATAAAGCTGGATTCGCACGGACAGCAATAAATAGTATATTCTTCTTAAATGAGGGCTATAAGCTATTCAATATTCATGATTGACAAGTCCAAATGCATGGGAAAAACATTAATGACCATTTGAATAGAACAGACACCCTGGGAATAACAACTAAGATAAGATTACAACAATTTCAAAACTTTTTATGGAATTTCTGGAAATGGAACATATAAAAATTAAAAATGGATACAACCTGACAGTATCCATAATTAATTTATGTAAAAAAAAATAGTAATATAAAATGGCAAAAAACTTCAGGGGGAGAACACAGTTTTCAAATTCCCTTTGGAGGAAAAATACTAATGGAACAATACTAAAGAGTAATGGATACAAATATGAAAGAAAAAGCTTAAGAGAAAAGAAAATCCTATATTTAGAACATGTTCTAGATCTTGAATTAAAAAATATATTGGAATACAAGCCAACTATATAAATAGAAAAGGTAGAATTCCTTATTGGTATAAAATAATAAAGGACAATGAAAAGAGAATTATGGAAAGCTGTTTTGAAAAAATTAAACAAACATATGACCACTATCTTAACCCATTTTTTCAGCTACAGAATAACTATTCTTTATCCAAACAAAAGTGGATAGCAAAAAAAGAAACAAATGCTAGCCAAGTAATTATAGGAAGACTTAAAAAAGGAAAAATAAATGGGAAAGACAATGGGGAGGGGAAACTCATGAAACACTTTGATATATTAACAAGAAACATGGAACCCACTTCAATGTTAGTCCCTTGTGAGGGTTGTGAAGAGAACATTGGGAATAAAATAGATGATTGTGTTGTGAGACTAGACAATAAGAATGAAACAGAAATAGAAATACCAGTAGCATATTCAAAGGTCTCAACTTCAAAAACAAGTATTGGAAAATATAAACACAGAATAAGAATGCCAATTAAAAATATCAAAAAGGCATTAGAAATTATAGAATCCTCACGGCAAGAGTCTGTAAATAATCAAGATGCACATATAAACATGAATAATACCAAGATAAATCAAAATACTATTAAAAATGGATTATAACAGAAAACTCTGTGTACAAAAAATTGGAAACCATTAGATACAAATTAAGAAATAGAACAGAAGTTGAAGTATATACAGATGGTTCAATGAAGAATATACTTGATGAAGATCACATGGGCTTGGGATGGGTGGTTCCAGATCAAGAAAATAATAATCACTTGACATTTCGTTATAATTTAGAGAAATTCCCATCTTCAACAAGAGCAGAATTAATGGCAATACTAACAGCTCTTACAATAATGCCGGAAAGATCAGTGGTAAATATATACACAGATAGTATGTGTGCTATACATAGTATAAGTAAAATAATTAAGGGAAAAACAAGTTTTATATGGAATGGGGCTAACAATCCTGTTATCCTGCAGTCAATAAAAGAAATTATAGATGAGCTGGAACTACAAATTAAATTACATAAGGTAAAAGCACATGAAGGAAACCATTTTAATGAAATGGCAGACCAACAAGCACAAGTTACAGAAAAAACAATAGAGGAAGACCACTTAATAAAAATTAATTATAAAAATATCAAAAACAGATCATTTATTTCAACATGGGAAGAAATACCCCTGGAGCTTTCAGTTAAACAAACTCTAAANGGAAAGATCAGTGGTAAATATATACACAGATAGTATGTGTGCTATACATAGTATAAGTAAAATAATTAAGGGAAAAACAAGTTTTATATGGAATGGGGCTAACAATCCTGTTATCCTGCAGTCAATAAAAGAAATTATAGATGAGCTGGAACTACAAATTAAATTACATAAGGTAAAAGCACATGAAGGAAACCATTTTAATGAAATGGCAGACCAACAAGCACAAGTTACAGAAAAAACAATAGAGGAAGACCACATAATAAAAATTAATTATAAAAATATCAAAAACAGATCATTTATTTCAACATGGGAAGAAATACCCCTGGAGCTTTCAGTTAAACAAACTCTAAAGAAAATAAATACGATTAGAAATAGGCAAAGATGGAATTTACAAAAAAGATTTCAAAGAATTCTAGATGATAAGACTTGGAAAATTGATTGGATAACTACATTCAAAACATTACACCCAAGTAAAATAACAAATGATTACACAAGTAAAGAAGACCACACCAAAAGAAGTTTTGCAATGAAACTCTTTAATGGAGAACTACCAGTAATGCTCCAAAGATTTAAACATCAACCTCATATATATAATAGTCCAAAATGTGTTTTATGTGGAAGATATGAAAAAACTGACATACATGTGTTTGATTGTAAAAGAAATAGTCATGCAGATCGAACATACACTCCAATGACAGAACATTATAGACAACTGATAGACTGCTTGACTTCAAAAATACAGAAACAAACAAAAGAGCTAGACAAAGACAAAATTCGAAGGGAACTCAAATCCTTAAGTGAACTGTGGTATTGGAGGATAGATACAGATGAAATGAGCTTACCTCAGATTACATTGTATGATTTAATAAAGGGATTCATTCCAAACTCTTTAGTAACTAAAGTTACATCAATATTGAAATCTAGGGAAAAAGCTAGAGAGACAATTATTGAAGGGATGGTTAGTTTCAAAGAATATCTAAAAGATTATTGGAAGGAAAGATGTGAAAAAGTAGTGACATGGGAAACTGAAAATAATATTACAAATAAATCAAAAAGACAAAAAAAAGGAAAAAATATTAAAAAAAAAGGGGAAAAAAAGAAAGGATACGATGAAAATAATATTAATTATAGCTCAGAATCAGGAAAATCAAATGAAGGGAAGTATAACAGAATAGAACAAATAGAAAAAAATACAATGTATAAATTCAGAATGTGGGTTAACCTAGGAAGCAAATATAATATTAACTATAGTTATAGATACAATAAATATATCTGATGGGGTTTTGGCCATCAGTTCCTGAGGTCACACTTAGGCAACGATGAGTCGGATGGTAAAATTTTATTATTTTTAGTCAGTTTCAATAAATGTAGAATAAATTATCTGTATATGTAAAATTTACACCTAATCTATTAATAAAAGTTTATTGGAGCAAGACTCCGTGGATATAAAAAAAAAAAAAATAATAATTTATAGATATTTCTATGGCGGAAGTATTGATACAGAAAATATGGATGTATGATTTAATGATTGTTACCAACGAGCTGGAGCTTGAAGAATTATCCGAGAAATTAGAAAATCATCTTATTGAATCCAAAGCTTCTTGGTTAAAAATTCATTTCACCTTCGTTTATTATTCAATTTTTAAATATAACAAATTTAAAAATTTAGAAAATTTTTGTAATGATATTATTGCAAAACATCCAAGTATTATTTTTGAATCAACAGAATTCACTTCTCTTCATGAATCTGCTTTAGTGTCAATTTTAAAACGAGATGACCTACAGATGCAAGAATCAGTAATTTGGGATTATGTAATTAAGTGGGGAACTGCACAGAATCAAGTTTACCCGAGAAATTGGAAGAATGGTCAGATGAAAACTTTATGACTTTAAAAACAACTCTACAACAATGTTTACCACTTATTCGTTATTTTCACATTTCAAATTCAGATGTTATGAATAAAATTAAGCCATATAAGAAAATTCTTGATAAGCAGTTATTGAAAGATTTGGAACAACATTTTATACTTCCTGATCAACCAATAAAATCCATTATCCTTTCAAAAAGATTAATTTTATCTCAAGAACTACCAGCAAGAGTAAATGAACCATTTTCAACTATAATTAGTGAAGAACATATAGCAATATTTTCATCATGGATTGATAATCGCCCAAGTTTTTATTCAAGAAATAATCCATATGAATTTCAATTACTTATTCGAGGAAGTAAAGATGGATTTTCTCCAAGGATCTTTTGGGATATTTGTGATGGACACGTCAATACAATTGTTGTCACTAAGGTTAGAGGAACAGACGAAATTATTGGTGGATTTAATCCTTTGGCTTGGGACAAAACAAAAATTGATCATATGAAAACAAATAAGAGTTTTATATTTTCATTTAAAGATGGTAATATTCAAGATTCAATTCTTAGTAGAGTTAAAAATGAAAATGACGCTTTATGGTATCCTCCTCTAAAAAGCAAATATGGTCCAATATTTGGGGATTGTGAATTTACGATGGTATCATATGTATCTGATTTTACTCAAGATAAGCTAAGTTGGTGTAGTAATTATAATTGTTATGAAAAATCTATTAGAACAAATAATGATAAATTTTCTATTATAGATTATGAAGTATCTTTATATCTATATTTTCGAAAAGTTGTATACCAATCATACTATAGTTTTACCATGTCACTTTAATTTAATATTAATTTACGTAATTTAAAATTAAAATTAAATTATAAAATCTTTAAGCAAATTTTAATTTATTAATTTAGTCGGGAAAGAAAAAAAAAGAAACAATATTGAACCGATTAATTATTTTCGATACAGTAAATTAAAAATAAATTTATACTTTGGTTTAATGTCATCTACTATTTTTCATTCAAGACTCTCTAACATCTTAGTTTTCGATTTATTTAATAAATTTATTTTTATTAAATTTATTTTAATATATTATTACAAATACAATTAACAATAATAAAAATAAATAAATTAATTAATTAAATTTTCCTTTTTTCATTTTCGAAGAGCATATCTTCATGAGTAGGGTTTTAAAGACTTTACAAAATAATAAATAAATTTAGATATTATCAAATAATTAAACAAATAAAAGTTTTATATTTCATTTAAGGATGATAATATCATAATTCGATTTTTATTAGAATTAAAATGAAAATTATGCTTACTTCTTTTATATTTTAATATTTTTTAACTAAAGAGAAGTGGAATGAATCCCTTAATTAAATGTGTAAAGTTTGTGATTAAATGAGCCTATTTCTAGTATATCAATACTCCACACCTTATTTCACTCACAGATCCATGTATAGTCTCAATAGTTTTTGTATCCGCGTTTTCGTGTTTTTATTCATAATGTTTTTTCATTGGTTTATAATCGCCAACTGTTCGGCCATTTTGTTAAAAAAATTCCCTTCAAGGGTTTTGCGTATATAGTTTGTCGCCCCTTAACTATTTTATTCAAATTCTGTATGGCACACGTACTTCCATATACATTCTGTCAATAAGGCCATTAATTCTTCTAAATTTTCATCTTGATGATCTACAATCACATACACTTCGGTTTTTTAATTTTATTCTAGTTTATAAGTTATTTCATTTTTGCTATAATCCATTTATACAATTTCATTTTTTGTTTGTTTGTTAGTAATCTTAAACATGTTCTCTTTCCATTCATCCGTAAATTTTCTTCCGGATTTATTTGATGTTGAATTTATGATTTCTATGGCTTTTTCGACATTCTGTATTATCTATTTTTATATTGATCGATCTTGAATAGATTTTTAAACGACTAATGGAGCACTTTGAATAAACTAATTTATTTATTTCTGCTTCCCTTGTAGTATCTAAACAAATTATGTAATTATTCTTATTTTCTTTTATATCTTCTGGGTACCCTTCACATGAACTAAAATTGTGGGCACTGATTTTTCCTAAATATATCAAAATGTTTTATATCGAGATGCATTATTATTGATTTTTTTCCTTTTGTATCTCTCTTCCCGATATTAGTTGATCATTTTTCTTGATGGCTATTTGTCTTGAAAATTATAATTATTACTAATTGAATAGTAAAAAGATAAAATGTAACAATAAATGAAAATTTTCATTTAATAATAATAAAAGAAAAAAAATTTACAAAAAAATCCTTATTTAGTATTCTCTAGTGCATTATTATAAATGATTTTAAATCCTAACTAAATTTTATTAAATGATAATAATAAAAAAAAAGTTCCACTCCAAAATTTCATCTCCAAATAATATTACCGCTTCAAAAATACATCTCCAAATCACATCTCCAAATAATATCAAGTAATTTTAAAAAACGTACCACTTCAGAATTACATCTCTAAATAATATCAAATAATATCGAAAAAACGTACCACTTTAAAATTAATCACATCTCCAAATAATACCACTTCAGAATCACATCTCCAAATAATACCACTTCAGAATCACATCTCCAAATAATACCACTTCAGAATTACATCTCCAAATAATATCGAAAAAAAACGTACCACTTCAAAATCACATCTCCAAATAATATCAAAACAACGAACCACATCTCCAAATAATATCAAAAAAATATACCACTTCAAAATCACATCTCCAAATAATGTCAAAAGAACGTACCACTCCAAAATTTCATCTCCAAATAATACCACTCCAAAAATCACATCTCCAAATAATATCAAAACAACGAACCACCTCAAAATTACATCTCCAAATAATATCAAAACAACGAACCACCTCAAAATTACATCTCCAAATCACATCTCCAAATAATACCACTCCAAAAATACATCTCCAAATCACATCTCCAAAAAATACCACTCCAAAATTACATCTCCAAATAATACCACTCCAAAAATCACATCTCCAAATAATAATGAAAAGAACGTACCACTTCAGACTTACATCATCTCCAAATAATATCGTACCACTTCAAAATTACATCTCCAAATAATATCAAAAACCACTTCGAAATCACATCTCCAAATAATAATAATAAAAAATATGTACCACTCCAAAATTACATCTCCAAATAATAATCTAGCGTTTCTTGATTAAGACTTTCGAAATAGATGGGACTGAGAAAGTCTTTTGATTTTTTCGTGTTGCGAACAATGGCTTGAAATAAATAAACAAAAATATAATTATAAATTTAAAAAATTGAAATTTTATGATTTAATTTATTTGAGTATTAAAATGGGGAATTATTTACCTTAAGAATCTTTTTTGCTTTATCTAAGGTCTCCTTTCTTCCTTGCGCCATAGTTTCAGGAGACCTCTTAATTTTGATTCTTTTGCGCGGTGTTTGTCTCAAATCAGAAATTCCACTACTATCATTATTATTGTCATTATTGTCATCACCTATGACTTTTCTTTTTTTGATTAAAACTTCAGAAATAGGTGGGATCGTAAAAGTCTTTTGATCTCTTCTCGCTGCTAATAGTGGCTTTAAATAAATAAAGAATAAAAATATAATTATAAATTTATAATATTCGAAATTTAATGATTTTTATTTGAGTATTAAAATGGTGACTTATTTACCTTAAGAATATCATNCCACTTCGAAATCACATCTCCAAATAATAATAATAAAAAATATGTACCACTCCAAAATTACATCTCCAAATAATAATCTAGCGTTTCTTGATTAAGACTTTCGAAATAGATGGGACTGAGAAAGTCTTTTGATTTTTTCGTGTTGCGAACAATGGCTTGAAATAAATAAACAAAAATATAATTATAAATTTAAAAAATTGAAATTTTATGATTTAATTTATTTGAGTATTAAAATGGGGAATTATTTACCTTAAGAATCTTTTTTGCTTTATCTAAGGTCTCCTTTCTTCCTTGCGCCATAGTTTCAGGAGACCTCTTAATTTTGATTCTTTTGCGCGGTGTTTGTCTCAAATCAGAAATTCCACTACTATCATTATTATTGTCATTATTGTCATCACCTATGACTTTTCTTTTTTTGATTAAAACTTCAGAAATAGGTGGGATCGTAAAAGTCTTTTGATCTCTTCTCGCTGCTAATAGTGGCTTTAAATAAATAAAGAATAAAAATATAATTATAAATTTATAATATTCGAAATTTAATGATTTTTATTTGAGTATTAAAATGGTGACTTATTTACCTTAAGAATATCATTTACTTTACCCAAGGTCTCCTGTCTTCTTTGCGCGATAACTCCAGGAGACCTTTTAATAATTATTCTTTTGCACGGTGGAGGTGTCAAATCAGAAACTTCTTCACTTGGGGATCTTAATCTTTTCATCTTTTGAATTTTTGGATTTCTATTAAATTTTTTAATAAAATATACAATTTATTTGATTTAATAGTTATTTTTATTAATTGTTTTTTAAAATTATCAAAGAAAGGTATATGAAATACGAGATAAAAATTTATCAAACCTAAATATTGTTAATATGATATGAGGAAAAAATTAACGAAATCTGGTAAAAATTGAACCCTTTTTATATTTATTTGATGCCTATACTTTTTTTTTCATTATTTACGTGACATCTGATAATTTTCATTTGTTTATGTCAACTGATGTAATTATTTACATTAATATTTTCATTTGTTTATGTCAACTGATGTAATTATTTTCAATATTTTCACATTAATTTTTTATTCTCCAAAATAATAATATATTAAATATAATAAATATATTGTATTACATTATTAAATAAAAGAGCTTCATTAATTGAAATTCCGCTCATAATAGATTATACCATATGTGGCGTAATCTTATCATGATACTAGTACCCATTATTTTCATTAAATTATCATGTGATAGTTATTTTGATTTTTTTTTGATAAACAATACATATCGATATATATTTTATCAAAGCATCTGCGTATTACCATGAACAATAATAATCGATCTACTAAAATGAATTTGTCAATGATGCTAATGATATTAATATGTGAATATGGAAAAGAAATTCTGGAAATTATACTTGGGAAATCGTCAAAATGAAGGATAATAAATAAATATTAGTAAAAATTGTAACAGTTAATTAATTGTCGAAAGAAATATCTTTAAAAGTGAAAATATTCCATCATTTACTCATAAATTAATAATTAATAATTTAGCAACAAATTATTGTGATAATAATTATAAAGAATTGAGAATATTATTTTGTGAGATATGTAAGTTAATAATAGGCGTTGTTCATTTCTGTATTATTTTAATGGGAGTTTCCAAAAATTTTTCTAAAAACTTTTGCTGATGTTCCGAAAGTATTTAAAAATTAGAAAGTTTTTACTTTGATGACAGGAAAAAATGAACGGATTTGCCCATTATTCGAATCATTAAAATTAATTTGCGATAATATTTTAAATATAGATTTAAAATTGAATTCATATTCTCAAGTGCGATCATTAGTAAAATTTAGTCTAGAAAATCTATCAATTGCTGTTTTTAGGAATCTAGATTATAGTCCAATTTACATTTTTTATAGATTTTTTAGTCAATTAAGAAATATTAAGGGTTGCTTTTCTTTCCGATGTAATATTTTTTTCACCCTAAAGCACAGCTTCGATTACGTGACCACCGCAAGATTATTAGAATACAATGAAATATGATAATTTACGTCTAATCACATTGATCTATTAATTAAAGTATTTCCAACAAAAAGGTGACTAATTCTATCACACTGAATATAAATTTTCGATAAAAAGACAGATATAATATTGAAAAGTAAAATGAGCAAAATAATAGTAAAATAGTAAAATGTAATAATAAAATGAAAACATCGTTCAATAATAAAAGAAAAATAATGTCCAAAAAAAATCCTTAGCAAGCATTCTCTAGTGTATTTATCAAAAATGATTTTATTTAATATATAAATCGAATACTAAATATTAACAAAATATCACGCATTTTTAAAAACAATCATCAAAAAACGAATACTATACTAAATAATACCAAATACTATTAAAAGAATTTCTACTTCAAAATGGCATCTCCGAGAATATTGATTAAGCACGAAGCGTCGCATCCTTTATAGCTTCATATAAGTTATCAGCTTCGTTGGAATTAGATAACTAAAGAAAATACAATAAAATACAATAAAATAAATAAAATATAATAAAAATATAATAAATATAATTACAAAATCACAAATTACAAACCTTAATGGCTAAATGAACAAGTGAAGCACCGTTACCCTCAAATGCGAATAATCTTACAAACTTTTCCTGTGATCTTTCAACATTCATTCCGCGAAATAATGTAACATTTAAGATCACTCTAAGTACATTGTCAGCGCGCATAACTATAAAATTATTAAAATTTTTAATCAAATATTGATCATGTTAATAAAATAATAATGGTTGGTAAAAGTAATCATAATAATCACAAATTTATNTCTCTAGTGTATTTATCAAAAATGATTTTATTTAATATATAAATCGAATACTAAATATTAACAAAATATCACGCATTTTTAAAAACAATCATCAAAAAACGAATACTATACTAAATAATACCAAATACTATTAAAAGAATTTCTACTTCAAAATGGCATCTCCGAGAATATTGATTAAGCACGAAGCGTCGCATCCTTTATAGCTTCATATAAGTTATCAGCTTCGTTGGAATTAGATAACTAAAGAAAATACAATAAAATACAATAAAATAAATAAAATATAATAAAAATATAATAAATATAATTACAAAATCACAAATTACAAACCTTAATGGCTAAATGAACAAGTGAAGCACCGTTACCCTCAAATGCGAATAATCTTACAAACTTTTCCTGTGATCTTTCAACATTCATTCCGCGAAATAATGTAACATTTAAGATCACTCTAAGTACATTGTCAGCGCGCATAACTATAAAATTATTAAAATTTTTAATCAAATATTGATCATGTTAATAAAATAATAATGGTTGGTAAAAGTAATCATAATAATCACAAATTTATACTGAAAGTTTACCTAAACGAGGAGATTTTTCATACTTTCTAGAATAATTAAGTTTTAAGGTTCCTACTCCTCTTTCTTTCCAAGTTTGTTTATTCATACAATACAACTTTGCTCTAACCGAATGTTGAGTAATCTCATCTTCCTCTCCAGTTATTACTAAATAAATTAATATAAAAAAAATATTATTGTTATTATTATAATTATAATAATTATTAACATTATTGTTATCGATGTTTCTACCTTCTTGTTCTTGCCATAAAGTAGGTTTTTCTGTTCCAAAAGGAACATCTTCGGCATTGTCATTTTTATTTTCTTCTTCATTTTGGGAAGGTTGCTCATCAAAAATCGACATATTCGATCTTTGTGAGCTTAATGCCATATTAGAGAACCCTCCCAGAAATGAACTTCCGGTATATTTGGTCCCCGATCCAAATACACCTTTGGTTGGAGGCAAGGTAGAAAGTTCACTTGGTTTCTGTAAAAATTAAGTAAAGGTCAAGTATATATTAGATATGATTATATATAAATGTGTACATTAAATAAAACTTATTACTAACATTAGTAGCTGATGAACCATTTTCGCTTTTGATCGCCTTCTTTTTTCCTTCATCATTCGATAAATCGTTTTCATTTTCGTCCGCCTTTCTTTTTCGTAAAGTAGTCAATGAATCTTCTCCATCATCGGCAGCCTTTTCTCTTCTTTCAACAGCTTGTGAACCTTCCCCATCATCGGCAGCCTTTTCTCTTCTTTCAACAGCTTGTGAACCTTCTCCAATACCAGCCCCATTTCTTTCGGTTGATAAATCTTCGGCTAGAGTAGTAGTGATTCTCTTGGCCTTTTTCCTTCTGGATGTTTGCCCCTTTCCTTCATTATCACTTTCGCTTTCACTGGGGATATCTCTAACTTTTCTCTTGACATTATGGACAGTTGAAAGATTTGAAGTAATTTCAGTCGATATAGCTTCAGAATTGATGTTGGTAGACGCTTCACTTGTTACATTGATCTTTCCTTTACTCCTGCCCTTTCGGAGAGTTGTGATAGGTTGAGTATTTGTAGTATCTACATTGGTTCCAAAAGAGTTGATGTTGGTAGGTGCTTCGTTTGTTACATTAATCTTTCCTTTGCTCCTTCCCCTTCGAAGAGTTACAGTCGGTTGAGTATTTGTAGTACCTTCATTATTCGCTTCAATAGAGTTAGCAGCACTGACATTACTGATTTCAGAATTGATGTTGGCAGGTGCTTCACTTGTTACATTAATCATTCCTTTGCTCCTGCCACTTCGAAGAGTCATAGTATGTTGAGTATTTTTAGTATCTTCATTTGTTCTGGTAGAGTTAGCAGCAACAGCATTATTGATTGTAGAATTGATGTTGGTAGGTGCTTTGCTTGCTATATTAATCTTTCCTTTGCTCCTGCCCCTTCGGAGAGTTATAGTAGGAACAGGTTGAGTATTTGTAGTATCTTCAATGGTTCTAATAGAGTTGGAAGCACTAGCATTATTGATATTAGTAGGTGCTTCGTTTGTTGCGTTAATCTTTCCTTTACTTCTGCCCCTTCGAAGAGTTATAGTAGGTTGATTATTTGTAGTATCTTCATTTGTTCCAACAGAGTTAGCAGCAACAACATTATCGATTTCAGAATTGATGTTCGTAGGTGCTTTGCTTGCTATATTACCCTTTCCTTTGCTCCTACCACTTCGGAGAATCATAGTAGGTTGAGTGTTGGTAGTATTTTCATTGGTTCCAATAGAGTTAGAAGCTCCAGCATTATTGATATTGGTAGGTGCTTCATTTGCATTGATTTTTCCTTTGCTCCTGCCCCTTCGAAGAGTCATAGTATGTTGAGTATTTTTTCCAATAGAGTTAGCTGCAACAGCATTATTGATATTGGTAGGTGTTTCGCTTGTTACATTGATCTTTCCTTTACTCCTGCCCCTTCGAAGAGTTATAGTAGGTTGGGTATTTGTAATATCTTCATTATTTGTTCCAATAGAGTTATCGTTCGTTACATTAATTTTTCCTTTGTTTCTACCCCTTCGAAGAGTCATAGTAGGTTGAGTATTTGTAATAACTTCATTATTGGTAGAGTTAGTAGTATTATTGATAGTGGTAGGTGCTTCGCCTGTTACATTAATCTTTCCTTTACTCCTGCCGCTTCGAAGAGTCATAGCAGGTTGAGTATTTGTAGTATCTTCATTATTGGTTCTAATAGAGTTGGCACTGGCACTATTGATGTTGGTAGGTGCTTTGCTCCTGCCTCTTCGAAGAGTTAAAGTAGAATTAGAAGAGCCTGCGTTACTGGTTTTCGTAGGTTTATTCATAGTAATCAATATTGGGGAATAAATTTTTTTTAGAAATTTTAAAGTTGTTATTGGATAAGTTTTTTTTTTCAAACGTATTTTTTAGGTATTTATATATGTATATGTTATCATTATCATAATCATAATCAATGTTTACTGTTTATGTTTACAATCGCGATTTTTTTTTAATAATATGAAAATAATAAAATTCTAGACCGCCTATTTTATTATCAATAATGATCTATGTAATAATCCCAGAAAATGATTGGCGAATCTATTTTTTATTCCCAGACCCAGATCAGATAATGTTTCACACATGTTAATTAATCTGCGTAATCTTTTAAGACAATACTTTCGAAAACAATTACGTTATTTTATGTGAAAAACTGATCAAACGATTATTTTTATCTTAAAAATTCTTAAAAGTAAAAAATGAAGAACAATATTAATATTGTACAATATAAAAAAATACTAAAATTTATTAATAAATTCTGGAGATTATATTGTAAATATTATAAATATTATAAAGAATGGTTATAAAAATGTATAAAGAAATATTTATAAAATGTTTATCAAATATATTAAGAAATGTTTTCATTGAATAAAATTATTTATTTAAAAAAATGTTATTGATTGAGTGGAATTGGAAGAATATTTTCTATTTTATTTATTTATTTTTTGTATTGTTTTTATATTGATAAAGTTATTCGATTTAATTAAATGCAAATGCAAATAAGAATTTCTCATTTGTATTGTTGGAAGCCGACTCTCGGAGATTGGGTTGGTTCTTGCTTACAGAAATCCTCAAAATCTTATTAATTGCAAGAAAATTTTAATCTACATTTTGAACATTCATTAATTTGTTTCATGCTTCCAATAAATTTCAATTAATTCCAAAATTAATACAATTATATTAACCACTTGAAATTAAAATTGAAAAATTTCGACCTATAAAAAATTATAATTAATATAATCGAAAACTAATAAATGAATAGATAAATATTAAGGAAAACATTTACCTCCAAGTTATCGAGTTTATTTTTAATTTATAAATAATAAAAAATAAATAATTGTAACAATAATAAAGTAATAATTTAGTAATTGATCAATAGCTAGCCTGGGTTCTTTGTGTAATTAATTATTAGTAATCAATTACTTTTCCATTATTATAAAATTCCATCGATTATTATTGTATTATTTAATTTTATTGTAAGAAGGAAATCATATTTTAATTAGAATTCATCATTATTCAAATTCTTACCTCCAGAAACATAGATTTTATGTATTCTAGTCCAACTCAATTCTCCATTATCTTCGTTGCACCTTTGGCTTATTCGTACAGACAAACTTTAAATATGATTCTTTTATATGATTTTGATATTAACAATATTCTTTTTCTTCAAAAAAATAAAAAATCTGAAGAAATGGTAATAAAAAAAAGATATACTCTATCAATTTTAATTTCCTAAAACTTATAAATTTTAATTAGAAATAGATTATAATGCAAATTATGTGAAAAGTTGGTAGCTTACTTGGTTATTTCCCTTTTTTAACTTACCTTACAATTACAACAAAGGAAATATTTACACCAAAATTAAAACCTTTGCTTCGTTAATTTTAAATAAAATTAATTATGGACTCTAAATTATTATTTACTAAATAAATTCTCACATGAATTGATAATTATAATACAATACAAAACAAATAAAATCTTGTTAATTAATTAATACAATAATACAATACAAATTATTAGCAGATTATTATTATTATTATTTTTAATTAATTTAGAACTTAAAACATAATTTAAAACTTAAAACATAATTATTGTATTGTTTCTACTTGATTAGATTTGAACCCTTAACTTATGAAGAAATTTAATTTCTTTTTTATTTAAACGGTCACAAGTATAAATTTTAAAATTCTTATAAATAATGACAATAGTTCTCGACATCTGCAAATTTTAATATGATAATAATAAAAGATTAAAATTTATTAATTATTAATTGAATTTTTATATCATAATACCCATCTTTACAACACCATACAAAAAAAAAACTATACTCACAGCATCAATTCATTCACTCAATATCCTCACTTAAACTTCTTCTAGTTCCTCATAACTCCACATAACATCAATTCCTTCGCCCAATATCAACCTCTTTGTTCAAACTTCTCACAACTCCAATACCTTCACTCAAACTTCTAGTTCCTCACAACATCAATTATTTTGCTTAAACCCCTCACAACATATAACTTCTCAATTCTCACGTAACTTCTCACACCTTCATACAACTTCTGACACCTTCACTCAAAACTTGATTCATAAATTTGATGATTTAATTATAAACTAGAGCACGCATCTTTGACCATACGATCAATTTTCGAGTGCGTCGAGGAAAAAATGCACCCCGGTAAAATAAAAAAATATAAATTATTTACAGTTTATTACTTTTTTTTTAAAACTTTACACCTTCACTAACCTACATGCAACTTAATAAAACTTCATTCACAACTCTTCCTCCGCTAATTCAAAATCTATAAATGTCAACATTCCCCCAAGTCACACTTTTTTTCCTCCCCAATATTCTTTCCACATCCCCTCACGTAATGACAACCAACACTCCTTCTGGTTTGGATCAATGATTACAATGTCATCAAAGAGTACTTCCTATAATGTTTAAAAAAAAACGGTATATAATTAAATTAATTATCATGCCATGTTATCAATAATAATAATTATTAAAAAATATTATACACTTACATCATTTATTGATTTTTTCAGAAAGAAGACTCTGTCTTCAACGTATGGTAACTTCTTTATTTCTTCATAATTACAATTGTTGAAATACTCTTCTTTCTCACCATACTCTTCAACAACCCTCTTCTTCAAACATGATTTTAACTTCTCTCTTTTATCCTTATTGACTACAACCTCCTTCTTTAAAAACAACTTCTTCTCCTTTTTCTCCTCCTTTAAGAATGATTTTCTCCCCTTCTTCTCCTTTAAAAACAACAACTTCTTAAAAGATAGCTTTGTCTCTTTCTTCTCCTTTAAACTCTCCTTTTTCTCCTCCTTCTTCGACTTCTTTTCGTTTCTCTCCTCCCCAACTTCATCTACTTCATCTTCACTCTTTTCAACATTAACTTCTTTTTCCTTTAATTTCCTCTCATTCTTTAATAACAGCTTTCTCCCCTTTTTCTCCTTCATATCTTTCATGATACGAATAGGGTTGATTTTTTTGACTAATTTTGTGCAGACTTTGATGCAAGTTTTTGTAAAGGTCATTTTCATTTTTGAAAAATTTTTAAAATTTAAAAAATCAGTCAGAAAAAAAGTTCAAATGTTGAGCATATGTGTGATGAGTCACAATCTATTAGCTTGAATAAATAATTATTATTACATCAGATTGGACTAATAATTATTACATCAGATGAATAATTTATTATTATTACATCAGGTTAGTAATTACTATTATTAATTGATAGTTAACAAAGAAAAAATAATAATATAGATACACAAAAAAAAATTCTAAATACGGTTAATTACTATTACGTTGATCGCATGATTTTCTTACTAATGATGAGTAAAAAATCATGGTACTAACGGGGTATTAGAACCCCGATTATAAATTTGATAATAGAATATAAACCGCAGCAATATACATTTTATTTAATTTACCAATCAATGAAAGCACTTGTGATAAGATCACACCACTAATAGTATAATGTAATATCATATAAGCGGAATTTCAATTAGTGAATATTTTGCTTTAATAAAATATATTGTTATAGCGATTTAAGTGGAAAAGAATAGTTATTTTCATGCAAAATAACGAAAATAATGAAAATTATCAGATGACAGTAAAAAAAAGAGATATAAAAGGGTTTGGTTGTTATCAGTTTTCGGTTTTTCTCTCATATTAATAACATTTAGGTTTGATAAATTTTTATCTCGCGTTAAATATACTCTTTTCTCAAATATTTTTTTTTTTAAAAAAATCAATCAATATTAAATCAAATAAATCGTATATTTTATTTACAAATTTAATAGAACTACAAGGATGAAAAGAGAAAGGTCACCAAACGAAGTTTCTGATTTGCCACGCAAAAGAATTACAATCAAAAGGTCTCCGGAAATTATGGCTCAAAGAAAACAGGAAACTTTAAATAAAGCAAATAATATACTCAAGGTAAATAATTCATCATTTTAAAAATTAAATAAATTAAATCATTAAATTTTGAATATTATAAATTTATAATGATATTTTTATTCTTTATTTCAAGCCATTATTTGANTTATTTAATTTACCAATCAATGAAAGCACTTGTGATAAGATCACACCACTAATAGTATAATGTAATATCATATAAGCGGAATTTCAATTAGTGAATATTTTGCTTTAATAAAATATATTGTTATAGCGATTTAAGTGGAAAAGAATAGTTATTTTCATGCAAAATAACGAAAATAATGAAAATTATCAGATGACAGTAAAAAAAAGAGATATAAAAGGGTTTGGTTGTTATCAGTTTTCGGTTTTTCTCTCATATTAATAACATTTAGGTTTGATAAATTTTTATCTCGCGTTAAATATACTCTTTTCTCAAATATTTTTTTTTTTAAAAAAATCAATCAATATTAAATCAAATAAATCGTATATTTTATTTACAAATTTAATAGAACTACAAGGATGAAAAGAGAAAGGTCACCAAACGAAGTTTCTGATTTGCCACGCAAAAGAATTACAATCAAAAGGTCTCCGGAAATTATGGCTCAAAGAAAACAGGAAACTTTAAATAAAGCAAATAATATACTCAAGGTAAATAATTCATCATTTTAAAAATTAAATAAATTAAATCATTAAATTTTGAATATTATAAATTTATAATGATATTTTTATTCTTTATTTCAAGCCATTATTTGAAACAAGAAAAAATCAAATTATTTTCTCAATCCCGTCTATTTCGGAAGTTTTAATTATGAAAAGAGATGTCGTAGGGAGTAATAATAAGGATAATGATGTGAGATCTACTGGCTCCCAAACTATGGATATGGATAACGACAATTTGGAAGCGTATCATTTATTATATGAATGTAATAGAAAAAAGGCTTCGGAATATAAACATAGGAGCGAAGAGGCATCTAGGAACAAAATGTTGGATAAAATTTCGGATTATGTGGAAGCGTTCCTTATTTACGCTGATGCTTTTTACAACCAAAATGAAGCTCGTAAAAGTGGTCGTCAATACGACACTTTTTTAAACCCGGAAAGATTCTTTGATGCCGTCTATAGTTGCCTTAGGGGAGAAGACCCAAAACTAATCGGAGCATTGAAGTATCTCCATGCCCTTGTGATTAAATCATATTATGATATTAAATATGAAAGATGTCTTGAGACATTAGGGCAAATTCCAGATAGCAGTGCAGAATGTGATAGGTTTGTATTAAATTATTTATTGCTGATGTATATTGTTAAATTTCATTTTTCGCTAATAATTATTTTTATTATGTAATTATTTAATTAGTCGCGTTTGTGCAATAAAAAATAGTATCAAAGAATATAACGCGAAGACCGAAGAAGCACACCATTTAGTCGAGACGGCCAAAGAACTTTCCGGGAATCAAAGCCTAGATGCCTCAAATAGTTTGGGAACTGGTAGAATCTACGCTAGGGAAATGGTAAATAAGTGGAGGGCGAAAAGAGGAATTAATTTTGCAGCAATTTAATTCTCGTTTTTATTTTTTATATTTTATATCTATTTTATATATATATATATATTTTTAATAAACTTATCATTTAATTATAAATAATTATTTTTGACGCTGCACATTTACTTGGTACATCTAATCATAGTCACACAGTATGTCCTAAAATATAATGAAAATATAACGATATGGTATATGTAGTTAGCTATAGGATAAATAATCAATTATTTCCAAATTACACCGAGATGTTCGAGATTTGTGAAAGAAAACGTAAATAATGATTAATAATAATCTCGAGACTTGAATTCATATTTTAAATTTTTTACACTTTTCTTAATCATGATGAAATATTTTTCATTTTGTTTGTACATGTGATATGCAAAGTTCATTGTATGTTTCGTTTATAAAGAATTGTGATTTCCTTATTTCTGATATAATTATTATCATATAAACATTACATTATTAAAGAATGTTATGACTTAATGGTTTGGATTGAAATTATTATGATTAAAAAACATATATTTATGAGTTTAGTGTTATAAAATTCACAAAAAAAAATTTTTTTCTAACTATCAAAGATTTTAAAAATTTTCAATAGAAAAGAATTTTTATAATTACGGTTTTTCTTTCCGTAAGAAAATCGAATCCAAATGATTTTTACGTTATATTATTATTATTAAGAATTGAATATTACCATTTTTTTAATGAAAAAAAATAAACTATTATTTTTTTTTATTCATTTACCATTTTTAGAATTACTTTTGTTTTCCCATGCTAAGGGAAAATAATGTCTAAATATTCCCCTAACTTTCATTACCGCAACTGTATTAGATGTTTTTACTTGACTTCCATATATACTAATTAATATCTTCTTTTTTTTTATATAAATCATAATTTTTATCAATAATTCTAGTATTTAAAACATGAAAGTAACGAACAAGAAGGAGACATCGTTGTAAAAGTTCCTTTTAACATAAGAAAATTTTGAGCAATTCCCCATTTAATGAAATAATCTCAAATTTTAATTTCATCTATTTAATATCAGGATTCTTGAAAACAATACATCATAACAAAAAAAATTTTAAAAGTTGTTTTTTACAAAAAAAATAGTATGATAATTAAGAGAATTTATGTATTTTAACCAATAAAAGCTTTAGTTTCAATAAGAAATCCTAATTGGTTAGTCGATTCCTCAAGTTCAAATTCAGTATCGTAACACACAGATAAATCTTTTTAATCAAATTTCAATATACCGTAAAAGATTTTTCTTACTTTTAACTTCAATGATTACATCGTAATCATCATTAACATTAAGAAGTTCAATAAAGTTTTGAGATAACCAGTCAAAAAATTCCAAAGACATTTTTTTATTTTTCAAATTATTGGTCGAAAAATAAACTAAATTAAGTTAGATTATTTATGCATGACAAATTGACAAATACACAATAAGGAAACTAAAAAAGGCCGATTGTCCCTTTTTTTTCATTTTCTGTTTTCTTGTTTCCCTTCAAAATGATTTTAAATTTTTATGAAAATTTATCAAATGATTACGTTAAGCTTTTAGAAAATGGCAATGAACATAATATTATTATTGAGATTGGAGAACCACCAGTTATGGAAACTTTTAAAGTTCATTCAACAATTTTGTGTTACCGATGTCCGTATCTCTACGATGAATTTAAAAAATCAACTATCAATAATAATGATGATGTTAATATTAAAATTATTCAAAAGCCACAATTATCTGCTAAAGTTTTTAATATTATCATAAAGTAAGTTCTATATATTTAAATAAAAATTATATTAACTTTAAAAATAATATTTTACTAATTTATTAAAATATTTAATAGATATATTTATGGAGCTACGATCAATCTTGAAAAAGTCGAAGAATTTATTATTTTTGATCTTTTGATGACTGCAAATCAATTTCAACTTGAAGAATTGGTCGCAAGACTTCAAACTTTTCTCATTGAAAATCATCCTTCTTGGTTAAAATTAAAATTTTCAAAAATTTATAATTTAAGTTTCCAAACAGATTTTAAACCACTTCAAAATTTTTGCGACGATATAATCGCAAAACATCCTAACTTGATTTTTGAATCAACTGATTTTAATACTCTTCCAGAAACAGCTTTGGTGTCTATTATTCAAAGGGATGATTTACAACTTGAGGAATCCAAAATTTGGGACTACGTAATTCAATGGGGAACTGCTCAAAATAAAACTTTACCTTCGAACTTTAATGATTGGATTGATAAAGATTTTCAAATTTTAAAAAATACCTTACAACAATGTTTACCCCACATTCGATATTTTCAAATTTCCAGTGGAAACATTATAGAAAAAGTATTTCCATATCAACAAATTCTCAATAAAAACTTAGTGACTGATATTTTAAAATATTCCATGGCTCCAGAAAAGCCTATTACCTCAACAATTTTACCACCTCGTAAAATAGTCACCATTCAACTTCCAAATCGTGGAAATGCTTTTCAAATTACTTCTTCAATTATTACAAATGAACATGCAGCTGAAATTGCATCTTGGATTGATAAGAAAGAAGTAACTTATGATGTAAATGATAATCCATATGAATTCAACATTCTTCTTCGTGGAAGCAGGGATGGATTTGGAACAAATGTATTTTGGAATTTATGTAATCTGAAAACAAATGTTCTTGTTGTTGTGAAAGTTAAAGATACTGACGAGATCCTTGGTGGTTACAATCCTATTGGTTGGGATTCGAATTTATATGGGCAATATTCTACAACAAATGATAGTTTTATATTTTCTTTAAAAAATGGAAATATCGAAAATCATATTCTTAGTCACGCAATAAATGCAAGTAAAGCTATTTATAGTTCACGTCATTGTGGTCCAAATTTTGGATGCAATGATTTTTATATGTATTATAATCAATTTTACGTTAATGGTACTGACTATGAAAAACTAATTAGAAAAACAACCGATTCATTTTTAATGGATGATTATGAAATTTTTCATATTAAAAAGAGATAAAATATTTTAATTTATTAACATACATTATGATATTACTGTATGTTTTAAGGAATATTAATATTAAAGTAAATAAAGCATCTAAGTTATATTAATCAACAATAAATTAAAAAAAAATAGGGGCAATTTTCTTCCATTTATGAGTAAAGATTTTGTTCAGAAAGTTTTCCGTTTTACATCGGAAATGTCAAGTTAAAATTATATCGCAAAAATTTTTTCAAATATCAGATTGCATTCTTTTCTATATACAGAGACAAAATTGGATCATGAGAAGTATGATAAAAAAGTTTATAATGGCACATGTGAACAGCTAAAAAATAGTATTAGATTTATTTTTATGAATATTATAAACTATAATATAATAAAGACGGCTTTATTTGAAAGAGCGATAGAAATAAAAATAATACATAAACATCATTATTCGCAGTAGCTGGAAATTCTTTGTCAGAAGGATCTAAAGGGTTTGGAAAATCGACACATGATTCAGCTGCTATTGTTAGAGACCCTTAAAATAAATTCAATATACATCCTGTCTTAAGGTTAAATTATTATAATAAAATAATCTGTAATTAGACTACTTCATGTTTATATATTTATAACTGCTAAAATTGATATAATATAAATCATAATTATATACGTTGGTCAATTTATTTCACTTCAAGAACTTTAAATTGAATTGCATAAATCAGATTTCTTATTCTTTGCTTCATCATTTACTCAATTAAGTTTTTATTCAAAATTTTGCAGTTGGTATAAGAATTTATTATAAAAATTCTCGAAACAGCCAATACAAATTTAAAAAACATTTGTCTAGATTTATCACCCAGCTAGGAATATTTATTAATAATTTTAATGAATTAAGAAGATTTTCATTTGATCAATCATCCCAAAGTTCATCATTAAGAATTTTTCATATATATAAGATTTATCCTTTGAAAAATTTCTTAATGATAAAGATGATAACAATAATAAGTTGAAAACAGTATCACAAAATCTATGGAATTAGACACTGACATAATCAATTTCATAATAAAAAATATGTATCAGTTATATATATATACAGTTGAACCTGTATAAAAGCATACTGCATATAAGCATAACCTGCCTAAATGCATAAATTTTTGTGGCCAGAGTTGGGCCATATAGGTTATAAGCATACGCATAACGTGCATATGCATAAAAATATTCTAGATTATATAGACGTATACAAGCATAATCACGTGTGTCGGTAATGCAAAATTTATCATCGCCTCATCGTCATCACATCATCACCATTATTTATCGTTTATTCATCCATTTCCGTTCTTCATCACCTCGATCATTTATTTATTTTTTTATTCTTTTTTTTTATTCCTTTTTTATTCTTTTTTTTATTCATTCATTCATCCATTCCATCATTATTTCGATCATTTTATTTTTTTGTCCGTTCATCATCACATCGTCATGATCATCTCGATCACTATTTTTTTTTTATCCAATCACTCATTCATCCATTTTTATCTCCTCAATCATTTATTTTTTTTATTCTTTTTTTTATTCCTTTTTTTTATATATTTTTATTCTTTTTTTTAATTCTTTTTTATTCCCATTCCGTTCATCATCATTTTATTTTTTTCGGCTGTTCATTATTATTACCATATCATCATCATCTCGATCACTTTATTTTTTTTTCNTAAATGCATAAATTTTTGTGGCCAGAGTTGGGCCATATAGGTTATAAGCATACGCATAACGTGCATATGCATAAAAATATTCTAGATTATATAGACGTATACAAGCATAATCACGTGTGTCGGTAATGCAAAATTTATCATCGCCTCATCGTCATCACATCATCACCATTATTTATCGTTTATTCATCCATTTCCGTTCTTCATCACCTCGATCATTTATTTATTTTTTTATTCTTTTTTTTTATTCCTTTTTTATTCTTTTTTTTATTCATTCATTCATCCATTCCATCATTATTTCGATCATTTTATTTTTTTGTCCGTTCATCATCACATCGTCATGATCATCTCGATCACTATTTTTTTTTTATCCAATCACTCATTCATCCATTTTTATCTCCTCAATCATTTATTTTTTTTATTCTTTTTTTTATTCCTTTTTTTTATATATTTTTATTCTTTTTTTTAATTCTTTTTTATTCCCATTCCGTTCATCATCATTTTATTTTTTTCGGCTGTTCATTATTATTACCATATCATCATCATCTCGATCACTATTTTTTTTTCGTTCATTTCATTCATCCATTTCCATTCTTCGTCATCACCTCGATCTTTTTTTTTTATTCTATTCCGTTCATCATCATCATTATTTTGATCATATTATTTTTTTCGTCCATTCATAATTTTTTATGTAATTTTTTTTTGTGACATCATTAATTTACATAAGCATACCTGCCTATAAGCATAGGATTTTGCCGGCCCGACACCATGCTTATATACAGGTTCAACTGTATATATTAATAAAAAAATTCATATTTGCATATCACCAAATTTTAAAGTAAACTTTAATAATAATAATGATTAAATTGATTTAATTGAAGACCAGATGCGTATGTAATTCTTTGTATAAATGAATAATATCCCATCGTGCATCAATGAAAATTTATTCCCATAATATTTTTACTTATATCATGATGAAGATTTTAGTATTATTGAAAAATTAATAACNCCATATCATCATCATCTCGATCACTATTTTTTTTTCGTTCATTTCATTCATCCATTTCCATTCTTCGTCATCACCTCGATCTTTTTTTTTTATTCTATTCCGTTCATCATCATCATTATTTTGATCATATTATTTTTTTCGTCCATTCATAATTTTTTATGTAATTTTTTTTTGTGACATCATTAATTTACATAAGCATACCTGCCTATAAGCATAGGATTTTGCCGGCCCGACACCATGCTTATATACAGGTTCAACTGTATATATTAATAAAAAAATTCATATTTGCATATCACCAAATTTTAAAGTAAACTTTAATAATAATAATGATTAAATTGATTTAATTGAAGACCAGATGCGTATGTAATTCTTTGTATAAATGAATAATATCCCATCGTGCATCAATGAAAATTTATTCCCATAATATTTTTACTTATATCATGATGAAGATTTTAGTATTATTGAAAAATTAATAACAAACAAAATTTTTGAAGACATTGTATGATCTATTTTCTAATATGACATGAATTTAAAATTTATTTAAAGTAAAAGAAAAATTAGAAAGATATAAAATTTAATACATTTATTTGAATAAAAAACAAAAAAAAAATATAAATTTATTATCCTAAAGGATATGAAGGAAATTATTAATCATACAAATAAGTTTGAATAAGTAAAAATCAAATTAATAATATTGTGGGTCTGCCCAGAACAAGGAGTAAAGTTATGTCAATCAGTCCCACTAAATTGAACTCTCGTCACACACCCCTTTTCATACTAACTCAACGTACTCTTTGTACGCAATATTTCGTAATGCCCACTATCCGCCAGTAGGATCAAGCAGTCACTTGCCTACTCATAATGAATAGATATATAAAATAAACTCTAACACAGTACACACAGGTGCAATCTGAAAGTACATGAGTAAGTGGAGTAAAAGTATCTTTTTATGTCTCATTATGCAAACTTTCAAATCTTAGCTTCAGACTTTATGCAGTAACTTTATTCAAGAAATTACAAAATTAGTAATAGAGGTATTATGGGCTGTTAACCATTTCTCACCAATATTACTGTTATCACAAAATAAAATATTTAAAGATGTATCAAATTATTACAGAGTATGCTGAAATTATTAAACTTATTGCAAAGATGTAACAACAAAAATATATCACTACTTTGGCATGTCTTATCCCTGTTGCTAAATCATTACAATATGCTTCTATCTTTATTATTAAATTTTATTATGAAAATATATACCAAAAGATTATTATTTCCCTATAAAAACTACAATATTTAAAATATACTTAAAATATATTTAAAATATATTTCATTAAGTATTTTTTAAGTATTTTTTAAGTATATTTTAAATTACTTAAAATATTATTATTTGTACTTAAAATATATTTAAAATATACTTAAAAAATACTTAATTTAGGTAATGAGTAAGTATATTTTAGGTATATATTTAAAATATACTTAAAATATTATTAAAACATATTTAAAATCAAGTATGTTTTAAGTATATACCTAAAACATACTTACTCATTACCTAAATTAAGTATTTTTTAAGCATATTTTAATATATTTTAAGTGCAAAATTATAATATTTTAAGTAGTTTTTTATAAATACAATTAAGTATATTTTAAGTATATTTTAATTTATTTTAATTTATTTTAATAATATTTCAATAATATTTTAATATTATTTTAAGTATTTTTTAAGCATACATATTTCTTATAGGGTTTTTATTATTACAAATTAAGTAAAAGATTTTTGTAATTATTCGAAATGTGCCAAAAGAAATTAAAATCATAAAAATTGCAAAATAAGCCAATCCCTTTTCACATCCTAAATTACCAGTCATTTTATACACTTTCGAACTTATTTTCCTTCATCCTTTGTTGTCGTGTCTAAACACATCCTTTTCTATTTTTAAAAATAACACAAAAGAATGAAGGATAACATACAAGGATGAAATACTTTGCACACAGATGAATAATCTGTCATCTAGATAGTAACACACTCATCCTGGTAACACTGTCATCTTACTGTCATTTCCTGTGACATCTGCAACATTTCGAAATTTTGTGCACATCCCATGTGGAATTCATGCACCCTCAATATAAGATCGAATATACATACATGACACATCATGAATGTATATCTTCAAGTTTTTGCAAAATTGTAGATAACGATGGTGATGGCAGCAGTCTTTTGGAATTCAATTTTTACAAAGCATTTGCAACTTGAATAATATCTAAAAAATATGCACATTAAAAATCAATTAAATATAATATTTATAACCTGATAATATCCTTATGAAAATATTAATCAATAAATTTCTCACCTCATCAAAATTTTGAAGATTCCTCTTAATAGCTATAGAGTACTCATTTGGAATTGGAATTTCTTCTAATATTACTTTATTGTTATCAATATTGTTGTTGATATTATTGTTATTATCATTTCTCACATCGTCATCATCATCATCTTTAAAAGACAAAGATGATGATGATAATGATAAACCTAAATAATTTTTAAATGTAGTATCCATAGTGGGCATCCTAATTTTTTTTGGATAGTTTGGGCATGGTTTCCGAAAGACCTAAATAATTTTCAAAAGAAACCAAGACCATTGTCTTCATGTTTTCTTTATTACAGTGGAGGAGGAGGGAAGACCAAAATAAAAAACGAAAGAGATATCATTAATCAGTTTCACCAAAATGGTAGAAACCATTAAGGGTTTTGGTTTTTTTTTTTTGTAATGGTTGTTATTGGTAAAAGACCCAAATAGTTTGCAATAGATATTACAGATTTTCTTTTAACAAAAAATTAGAATTTAAAAAAATATTAAGTATTTGAAAAATTTAAAGTTTTTAAGAACAAAAATTAAATATCAACGATTGTTTTATGAATTTTTTTTAAAAAAAAATAATTACCAAAATTGACAAAAAAAAATATCAAGTGAATGATCATTATATTCAACAATTTTGATTGGATATTTAAATCAGAGTTAATGGGGGAGACAACCAAAATTACATAATTATGTGGCTTATGGGAATTTTTTAATAATGTGAAAAAAAGTAATAATACATTTACATCATTGCATAATACAGTCAATATTACAATATAAATAATATAAATATAATCATTTTTAATAAATAAATACAAATCACGAAATGCAAAGAAAGAATTTTAGACAACTTCTTTTTATAATGAATTAAAGAATCATAAATGAAAATTATCTTATTGAATCTAAAGCTTCTTGATCTAGAATTTATTTCACTTTAGTTTATTATTCAATTTTTGAATATAACAAATTTTCAAGATTTAAAAAAAATTTGTAATGATATTATTGATATTATTACAAAATATCCAAGTATTATTTTTAACCTTAATATCTATTTAAAACGTGGTCTAGAATCAAAAAACTTGGGATTATACAATAAGTGATGGTCATCACACTATATACAGAACTCTCCAAAATGCAATAAAAATAATTTAATAAATTTTATTATATAAAATAATCATAAAATAATAAATTAAACCAAATAAAAAAATAAAAATTTATATAGATTTTTTATAACAATGTAAAATACGTTATAATCTATAAAAAATAATCTTTAGTTTTTCTAATTGATTTTTTATTGCACACCAAATTTGAGAAAAATTATATGAATATAATCTCGACATGAATTCAGCATGCGTGAATCCTCATTTTGATTTTTAAATCTGCCAAGAATCAAAATTTAGAAAGTACTATCTTTAAATGAAAATATAAAACTCTTATTTGTTTTCACATCACAAACTTTTGTTCTATCCCAAACTGAAAGATTAAATCTACCAAGAATTTCGTCCATTCTTTTAACTTTAGTGACCACAATTGTGTTAGCGTGCCCGTCACAATATCCCAAAAAGTTCTTGAAACAGATCAATCTTTATTTCCTCAAAGAATTAATTAAAATTCATAAGAATTATTTTTTAAAGAATAACTTGTTGTTCGATAATCAATTCATGATAAAATCATTGCTAAATATACGGATAAATTTTAGATTCAATACAGTATAATGGAATATAAAACGGATAATGTAATAAAATAAATATAATTAATAATTATTTATATATTGCCCTATTTGATTTCTTTCAAATAATGTTTGTATTGGTCAATATTTTCTTAGACTATCATTACTATTGTCATTACTCTCATTACAAAAAACAACGAATAATTATAATAAAATATTGGTTTTTTTCTTGTATAATAAAAGATAATTACAGTATAAAAAAATGGAAAGTAAGATTACTATAAAATTGTTTAATTACTTAGTAGTTATATGTAATCGAAGTAAATACAGTTAATAGTTTATTTGTAAATTGATAATTTATTGTCAGTAAAGATATTTGTAGATATTTTTGTTTGATTGATTTGGAGAGACAACTGAGTAATTGGAAATTCGAGAGATAAAATCAACCACTTATATAGTTACAAAAAAAATGACAAATGTTACGTGGCGATATTTAAATGTGAAATTTTAATATATGAATAAAATGAGGCCTCACTGGTCGTTTAAATAAACATGAAATTTTAGCAGATTAACTTGCTATATCATTATTAAAAAATTACAGCAATATTACTCTAACTGCAATTATTTTCAAGGTAAAAAACAGCACAGCATAAAATCCTAAAGTAATATCACTTTCAGGTATTTTTCCTGTCTTTTTAATATTTATTTTTCATTTTAAAAAAAATTATTATGATACAATAGTATTAAATTGGTAGAATTATATTTAAATTTATTAACTATTCATCTACAGCTATAATATAAATTAAAATCAACAATGCAAATGAGAAACAAAGTTTATTAGCAGTCAATATTATTACAATGAACAATTTTTTACTTGATACTACTTATTTGAACTGTGTAGTTTTAAATAAATAATTTCAATTCTGGATATACCATATTAGAACCACACAAATGATCATTACTTTCTATATGAGATTATATTGTCACAGGAGTGCAGAGTATTTCGAACAATTTCTCAAATTAGTCTCACAGTTTGCATCATACAAACAAATAATAATATGTTCTATCTGCCAGTAGGTCAAGCAATCAGTCAATCTAAACTTGCCTATCTTGAAACAGATAATAAATATATAATAAATAATAATAATAATCAAATAATAATCAAATTAATTATGAAGGCACAGTGAGTAAGGTGGAGTAAAAGTAGTAATGCAGTATCAAACAATATTTAATAGTATTTCGCAATATTACAACACAAAATATAAGTTTATTAGAATATACAATATAAAGTTTTAAAAGTAAAGTATCATTCAACAATAGAAATATTACAGTGTAACGTATTTTTCCTGTTCCTGAAGGAAGTTTACTTCTCTATTTAATATTTATTAAAGTATTTTGAATTATTCTGAGTTATTTCTAATTAATTAATTAACTATAATTAAGTATTGAGTCACTGTCACTACTGAAACTTACTCTCGACAACAGTTGTTTACACTTCATCCTTTGTACTTCATTCTTTATCCTTGTATGATATCCTTCATCCTCATACGGTATCCTTCATCCTCGTACNAATGATCATTACTTTCTATATGAGATTATATTGTCACAGGAGTGCAGAGTATTTCGAACAATTTCTCAAATTAGTCTCACAGTTTGCATCATACAAACAAATAATAATATGTTCTATCTGCCAGTAGGTCAAGCAATCAGTCAATCTAAACTTGCCTATCTTGAAACAGATAATAAATATATAATAAATAATAATAATAATCAAATAATAATCAAATTAATTATGAAGGCACAGTGAGTAAGGTGGAGTAAAAGTAGTAATGCAGTATCAAACAATATTTAATAGTATTTCGCAATATTACAACACAAAATATAAGTTTATTAGAATATACAATATAAAGTTTTAAAAGTAAAGTATCATTCAACAATAGAAATATTACAGTGTAACGTATTTTTCCTGTTCCTGAAGGAAGTTTACTTCTCTATTTAATATTTATTAAAGTATTTTGAATTATTCTGAGTTATTTCTAATTAATTAATTAACTATAATTAAGTATTGAGTCACTGTCACTACTGAAACTTACTCTCGACAACAGTTGTTTACACTTCATCCTTTGTACTTCATTCTTTATCCTTGTATGATATCCTTCATCCTCATACGGTATCCTTCATCCTCGTACAGCATTCTTCATCCTTCACCCTTGTACAAAGATGACAATCACCTGAAAGTTCATCTAGTGTCACAAAATATCATCCCCGTGACATTTCACCTGATTACCAATTTGCTTCGCCACAATATTATATCTGATATATTATATTTTATCTGATATATTATATTATATATGCATTAACGTTTTAGTAAGCTCATTTGATCCATTAATAGTAGTATTTATTTGTCATTGAAAAAAGAACAGAAAGTTGTATAATCCAAAACAGCAATAATGATGATGCTTACCCTTTTTAGTTTTTTAATTCCACTTTCTTGATTCTTAAAGATACTATTAACTACTTTTGAGGATTCACCACGCACTGCAATTATTTGTTTTTTTTTTTAATAATTTACATTTAATATATTTTTTTTCAGATTTTAAGCATAAATTATGAAATTATACTCTCATTTTAGTGATTCTTTCAACAAAGCAAATGAATCATCTTTTGTTGATCTGTTTGTCGCCTTTTGTTATAAAAAATCTGTGTGTTTCTCATTCAATGCAATCATTTCATTGAAAATTTGGATGGGCAATTTATTTAAATATAATTATAAATATGAGAATTTTAATTATAAATGTGAGTATAAATGAGTATAAATATAATATATTATAAATTTTCTTTAAGATATTAAATATTCTAATGTTGAATGCATGCTTTTAATTTTCAAAGTAAATTCGAATTTTGTACTGTTAATAAAAATTCTTAGTAATTATTTTAATGCGAGAAATTTTCATCATTAAAATTTTATGAATATGCGTGAAATGGCTTTGGCAAGTAATTGATCCATTACAGATCTAATCTTAAGAAGGTAGGAAATATTTAAAAGAAATACTTAGCAATGCAAGAAATAATATTTAAAAAAATATTTTGATCGACCCGCAAATCCACACAATCTCAAGGAGGTAAGTAAAATTCAAATGAACCTAAAATTATAGAACCAGTTTAGTTCCAAGAAGGTTAATAAGATTAAAGCATCTAAACTTAAAAACATAAAAATAAATATACATAAATTAAGATTTACCTATCAAAGTATTATTCAAGAATGAAATGCCTGATTTCAAAACTTTAAAAAAAAATTAAATTAAACAAATGAATATGATAAATATTGTGGCGAAGTAAATTGGTAATCAGGTGAAATGTCACGGGGGATAACATTTTGTAACACTAGATGAACTTTCAGGTGATTGCCATCCTTGTACGAGGATGAAGGATGAGAAATGCTGTACAAGGATGAAGGATATCGTACGAGGATGAAGGATA
>PQFF01000202.1:846315-877781 GCA_003547095.1 Diversispora epigaea
AACACCAACTCGCGTTCGATACACTGAAAGGACAATTAACTTCGGCTCCCATAATGACGTACCCTGACTTCTCAAGACGATTTATACTAGCTACCGACGCATCTGACTGGGGAATTGGAGCTGTGCTCTCCCAGAAGGATACGGAAAATCTCGAACACCCTATCGCTTACGCCAGCCGCTTGCTGTCAGCTCCCGAACTAAATTACACTGTGTTAGAAAAAGAGTGTCTTGCCGCAATATGGGCTGTACGACATTTTAAACATTACCTACATGGCCCCAAGTTTGATTTATATACGGATAACTCCGCTTTAGCGTGGCTAAAGAATCGCCCACAACCTAAAGGAAGAGTTGCTAGATGGATTTTTGAACTATCTGAGTATGATTACGAACTTATTCATAAGCAAGGAAGGCTTAACGCCAATGCTGACGCACTATCAAGGATAACTAATTAAGACAACAAATATAATAGAACTCAGATATTTATTAAAGATACAAAATCTCAAAACTTTTCGAAAATGGATGTAGACACTTATAATCAGTTAACAGACTACTTAATAAATCATACTTTTCCACCAAACGGCACTAACGAACAACGGCGAAAATCACGACAACAAGCGAATCATTACATAGTTCAAGACAATATTTTATATAAGCGAAACAAAGAAGGCGATCCTCTAAGGGTAATCATAAGAGAAAATTTAGCTAAAATATTATACAACATGCACAATGTACCAAATGCCGGACATTTTGGTATAAAGGCTACTATAGACAAAACGAGACAACGATACTTTTGGCCTACGATGGGCGCAGATATCCAAAATTACATAGAGACATGTGATATATGTCAAAGACAGGGTAAACCTAAACAAACCGAAGAATTACGACCTATTGGAGTAGGACAAGCTTTTGACCGACTAGGAATAGATATTGTAGGACCCTTGAAACCAACAACAATGGGAAAAAGATATATAGTAGTGGCTACGGATTATTTTACTAAATGGCCAGAAGCTAGAGCTATTGAAAAAGCAGATGCGAAAACTATCGCTTGGTTTCTATACGATGAAATTATATGTAGGCATAGTTGCCCAAGAGAAATATCATCTGATAGAGGAGCAGTATTTGTTAGCCAAATAGTAACCAACCTAATAGAGATAATGGGAACACACCGAAGACTTACGTCTGCTTACCACCCTCAAAGGAATGGACTAACAGAACGGTATAATCAAACGCTCTGTCAAACTTTAAAGAAATGTGTAAAGGAAACGACGCAAGAATGGGATACATTGATAGCTTCGGCACTTTTCGCATACCGAACAACTAAAAATAGAACGACAAAATATGAGCCATTGTATTTACTATATGGACGAGCCCCTACACTACCCATAGAACTTGATATTATTACTTGGCCAGTTGAAGAAATTGATGAAAAACAATTTAAAGAAATGATCCACAAAAGAACTGGTGAAGTTGCAGGAATATTCGAAGATAACCAAATTCAAGCATCTAAGAACATTAAGGATGCACAAAAGCGGCAAAAGATAACCCATGATAGGAAAATTCGAACGATGACATACAAGACAGGAGATATGGTGTTAGAGTATAGATCTGATTTACTGAATGTTCA
This sequence comes from Diversispora epigaea, assembly GCA_003547095.1. Classification (NCBI taxonomy): domain Eukaryota; kingdom Fungi; phylum Glomeromycota; class Glomeromycetes; order Diversisporales; family Diversisporaceae; genus Diversispora; species Diversispora epigaea. The sequence continues at coordinate 847,940 of PQFF01000202.1, forward strand.
TGGCGATAAGTTTCGAGACAAATGGTCTGGTCCTTTCTTTATTCATAGAGTTCTTGGTAATGGCTCCTACATATTAAGAACCAATAGTGGAGAAGTTCTCAATAGTCGACCTGTACATGGCAATCGATTGAAATCGTATAAACAAAGGGCTTATCATCCCACGTGAGATACCGAGTAAACAATAGACTTGTTTAAAAGAATTCGTAAGATTGCGAAAAGTCCTGAAAATTTTTGCCAAAAACTTTTTTTTACTATGAATAATATTCCAATTCCAGACAGTTTACGAAAGAGAGTTCACGAATTACGAAGAGAATTTTCGCAAATTTTAGGAGAAGCCCAGGTTATTATAGACAATACTGGTGCATATTTGGTAACAGGAAGTACTGTAATAGAAATTGATCAACCCACGAACAATGATATTACTACGCAATATGACGATATGTTAACGATGTATGCGGTAGATATTTTTACAGCTCTAGAAGAACAGGATCGGGTTATCGATCTTGACTTAGACGAACTTCTACGCATAGCGACGGATATGCACGGAACAAATGGTCAAAGAATAAATGCATATAAGAATCTTGGTAATTATCTACAAGATGCTCAATTAGGAAGTACCGTGACAGTACTAAAAAGAGAATTACTTGAACGATCTCACCAAAACGGAGCACGAATCTACCAAATAGCGACACGAATACGATCATTGTTTCAAGTAATAGGAACGCCGTACGCCAGAAACTTTCGAAATGTTACGCCAGATTGGATCTATAAACTGCCAAAATCAGAGTTCGAAAGATTTTTACAGCTTTGCGAAACAATGGGTACACAATTAATGGAAGATCTTTTGGAAACAAGTGTAGGGTCGCAGGAGCTCCCCTTTTGAAGGAGGAAATGTTTGTGGCGAAGTAAATTGGTAATCAGGTGAAATGTCACGGGGGATAACATTTTGTAACACTAGATGAACTTTCAGGTGATTGCCATCCTTGTACGAGGATGAAGGATGAGAAATGCTGTACAAGGATGAAGGATATCGTACGAGGATGAAGGATAACGCACAAAGGATGAAGTATGAAGTACAAAGATGAAGTGTAAACAAAAGAGAAAGTATAAATACGACTGTTGTCGGAAGTAAGTTTCAGAAGTTAGATAGTTAGTTATTGACTCAATACTAAAATATAATTAATTAGAAATAATTCAGAATAATTCGAAACTCTTTATTAAATATTAAATAGAAAAGTAAACTTCATTCAGGAACAGGAAAGATACGTCACGCTGTAATATTTCTGTTGTTAAATGATACTTTACTTTTAAAAACTTTATATTTTATATTTTAATAAACTTATACTTTGTGTCGTAATATTGCGAAATATTATTAAATATTGTTTGATACTGCATTACTACTTTTACTCCACCTTACTCACTGTGCCTTCATGATTAATTTGATTATTATTTGATTATTATTATTATTTATTATATATTTATTATCTGTTTCGAGATAGGCAAGTTTAGATCGATTGATTGCTTGACCTACTGGCAGATAGAGCGTATTATTATTTGTTTGTGTGATGCAAACTGTGAGACTGATTTGAGAAATTGTTCGAAATACTCTGCACTCCTGTGACAATATATTAAAGTATCTAAACTATCTAAAATAGTTGAACTTTAAATGCTAAATTATTATTATCCACTAATGGGATAGAATAAAAAATCACGATACTGTCTTGTAAATATAGTTCCAAACAAAGAAAAAGACTACTGCAACAAATTTTAAAATTTATTATTTAGTGCGGATTATGTCAAAACAATAATAACATTACAAAAAAACTATATTACAAATACCAAAAATATAAATATATATATAGTAATAACCTCAAAGCGTGCCAGTTAATCCTTGAACTGTTGCCTTATTTCTTAGCCTACAAAAATAATAGCTTAATAATAACGCTGAAAAGGTAATTACCTATACATCAATTCATAACTAAATTTCATATAACCTCGGATGATAGAATTTACGATACACTGTATTTTAATTAATAAAACGATTTTTTTTTTTGAATGATATTAAAAGTTGTAGAACATGTTAAGTAGTTTTTTTAAAAAAAAATTTATAAAAGCAAAAATGAATTAAAAATAAAAAAAAACCAATACAATTTAATACATAACCAAAAGAAGATTTAGCATAAGAATCACAAATCTAGCCTTATAAAGAGTCTCACTTCAAAAAAATCCTAATCAGAGAATTTTTTTCACAAAAAAACTTCTATAACTACCAAAGAGATATATGTGTAGTATATGTTTTATTTGAGTGTGCCGGATATATTTGTACTGTATAAATAAATAATGAATTTTATAAGTTCTAATCAATTAATCGATTATAATTTGTAATTTGAATATTTTTTGTCTTCTCCATTTTTTTATTAATTTATCTTGATTATTGTAAATTAATTTTTAGTGCATATAAATATTCAGCATTTCAAAATAACAAAATACGCAATTGCAAACTAAAAATTCAAGCTAATAAAATGACCCTGACTTAAATTATATTGAATCAAAATAAATTACAAGAGCAACAACGAACCAAAATATAAATAAATTATTAATAATTATTTAACATAATAGTTGAGAACCATTTTTAATTGACTTTAACATCAAATTAGTTTAATTTTAATGTTAATTAATTAATTAATTTAATTATAATGATAAAATCAATACGATATTTCAAAAAAAAATTAAGCATAAAAAATAAAATCATATAAAACTATATTAAAACTCATCAACTTAATAAATTTTTAAAAATTGCATAAATCTCACATATCATTAATTTTTAGTACATTTTATTTTTAATATTTTCAATATTCCTTTATTCAACATAATAAGATAATAAACAATTCAATGAAACACATAACTCGCCATATAAATATTATAAATAAATATATTTTCTTATTAAGTATAATATTTAAAGTATTAGAATTTGAACTCCATATTTTTTGATAACTTTGAAATGTTCATCACTTAATGAACTTGATGATGTGAATGATTGCACTCGACGCCTTACAATCATCTTTTTATTTCCTCCTCCTCCTTGACGACACCACCCTTCAAAAAATTTTCTTAAACTATTAGCACTAAATCGTCCCATTTTAATTTCAATAGTTTCAAGTGATTCCGGTACATTTTCGGCCATTTGACATAATAAGTTATTAGAATCAAATTCTTGTTCATAATGAAATGAAAATCTCCTTAATTCATTAAAATTATTATTAAATATTGCTATTACTTGTTCAAGGCTTAAATTTAATAAAGTTAATTTGGTAACCTTTGTACAATAATTTAAAATGGCTGAAAATACATCAGATGGGATTGTGTGATTTAAAGATGAGATTGTACGAATTAAATCTAGACGAACAATTTTTAAATTTGTATTGGCCGTTTCGAGAATTTTTATAATAAATTCTTGAGGATACTTTTGAGATAGATGACTCGGATGAAAATAATGAAAACTACTCAAATAGACAAATGATGAAGCAAAAATTAAAAAATCCGGTTTATACAATCCATAACAATCTCCAATATAAAGGTTTTGAAGTGAAATAAATTGCCCAATTGGTGATGATTTCCCCATGAAACGATAAAAATTTACCGATTTTAAATGAAGATTCTTTAATGTTTCTTTTTTACTGATAATAACCTGTAATAATAAATTACAATCCATATCACGATAACCAATAATTGTTAGATTTTCTAACTGTTTTTGACATCTAATAAGGTTTCCTAATAATTTCATTTGAGAATCTGAAACAAATTTCAAATTCATATCTAAAATATTATCACAAATTGATGTCAATGACATAAATAATGGTCTAATTAGTTCGTCCTTTGTTGTGTCAGAAACAAATGTTTCTAACTTCTTAAATACTTTCGAGGCATCAGGTAACCTGAAAATCGAACCAATTAAATCACTATTTAGAAGGTCCTCAGAAAAATTTTCGGAAGTCTTCATCATTTTAAAAGAATCCAAAAATGAGCAACGATTTATAATTAATTTACATATCTCATGAAATAATAATATTCTTGATTCAGCTTTAATTTTTTGTGAAAATATGGAAATAACTAAATTATCAATTCTAAGTTTACGAGCGAATGATGGATAATTAAAAGTAGCTTGAGGTGGTGATGATGATAAATCAAATCCATTTTGGATAAGTAAAGTTCTAGCTTGAGAATCCATGCATGATATATAAGTTCGAATATATAATGCTTTCTTCCTCAACTTCGTATAACTCATCCAACGAAGTTCTTGATCTAAGGGTAATGCCCAAAGTATAGGTGTAGTAACTTTGCACCAGAATCGATTAACTAATAATGATGAATATAAATCTTGAGTTGATTGAACATAATGTAAGATCATAATCAATAATTCTATGGAGATTTTAATAGCCATTTTTTTCCAAAGAAACGAGAAAATTTTTTTAAAAATGATCGTATCACATTTATGAAATATTTATGTACGATTCAGGTAACAATTTCCATACAAAATAAAAATCAAAAATACACAACATATACGCTACACAAACCTTGTATATATATTATTCCTTTTATAAAAATAAATCGGTCATTTTTATTTATTTATTATCCGAAGTGTAACATTAGGTAGCTACGCATCACGCGATTCTGCGCAGGACCAGTGCGATCGTATACTATTTGATCGGAAGTTTTCCGATTGTATTCTTTAATATAGTCTACTCAAATGATTTAATAGTTATTATTAATATGGATGCAACGTGATAAAAAGCCACAGCAACCTTGTTTTTTCTTACACATAATACTTTTTTTAATTGTTCATCCGATGGTTGTCCATCTCCAACAAATACTACTTTCAAATGATCACATAGCTGATATAGAGGCAAGGGTAAAATCTTGGAAAGTGAAGTCGGTTCTTGTGTAAATATAATTACGTGGCCTTTCAATTTGTGATGTGTATGTCTCCGATTATTAAGTTGAATAAGGTTTATACATATGTAACCCGTGGATATCAAAAGTTGTTCCGGTATTGTTAATCCCTGAAGACATTGCGGAGTTGTTCCAATCCACATATTTGCCAACGAAAAAATTGGAGTATTGCCTGCTTTTAACGATTGTTTGCAATTGTTGCATAATCGAAGATCAAAGGATTTTCATTATCATTATTTTTAACAAATCTATTTCTATCAAACAAAATCTTATAACCACTTTTATCTATACAAAGTCAATTTCAAAAAATGGCTTTTCAAGATATTTATTAACTTCAAGTAAGGGTAAACATATTTCTTGCACAGAAACAGTACTTAAATGCTCAAATGAAAATAAACCAGAACAAACTGCACAAGTCAATTCTCTAAGTGAATTACAGTTAATATTATTACGAAATTCAGCTAATGCATTATTTGCAATAATTCTATTAACTGGTTGTGGCCAATTTGCATATCATTCCTTCAATAAATCAAATTCATTATTCAATTCTAGAACACGTAATGGAACTTGTGCTTCAATTGCCTGGATGTCTTTCTCAATACAAATTTTTTGTTTTTTATTGCTGATTTCGTTCATGTTGACAGTAATTTGCATCTGCACGTCTAATAGCTTTTTGTCGTTTACGTTTTGACTTAAAATCATCCGAAATTATAGCTTCATTCCTAATATAATCAAAAATTAGCATATTTTTTTTTACTTAATAACTTAACTTGAAACTTCAAAAACTATATTTACATGGTCAAGCACTGATTATTGTTTAGCAAAATTTTAATGTTAATCAATTAAACAAGTAATTCAGATGAAAATAATAAACACCAAATATATCATATATTATTTTTAAATATACAAATAACAGATATCAAATAAAAATACTACTTTTATACGACACAAACAAATCATATAAACCTTCTCAAATTAAACAACAATTAACAAAAAAATAGTCACAATGACATTTTTATTATATACAAATAATAAATAATATTAAAAATACTACTTTAATAAATAATCAACAAGTAAAAAATTAATCTTTATTACAAATTTTTATATGACAAAAAAAATACAAACACAATGACATTTTTATTTTACACAAATAATAGAAATCGATTAAAAATACTACTTTCAACAAATAAAAAATTATTACAAAAGAATATATATTACTAATCGCCATATGACACAAACTTAATCCTTTCAAATTAATCAATAATTAATAAATAGATCTCGCAAGACTCAAAATCATCTGAAATTAAAACTTCATTCTTAATATAATCAAAAATTAGTACTTATTTTTTTTTTTAACAACTCGAAACTTCGAAAGCTATATTTATATAGTCAAGTATTGATCATCGTTTAACAAAATTACAATAAAAATCGATCAAACGAGTAATTCGTATGAAATTACTAAACACCATTATTTTTACATATATAAATAACAGGAAAATATTACACTATAAAATAGTCAATAAGTAAANTAAACCTTCTCAAATTAAACAACAATTAACAAAAAAATAGTCACAATGACATTTTTATTATATACAAATAATAAATAATATTAAAAATACTACTTTAATAAATAATCAACAAGTAAAAAATTAATCTTTATTACAAATTTTTATATGACAAAAAAAATACAAACACAATGACATTTTTATTTTACACAAATAATAGAAATCGATTAAAAATACTACTTTCAACAAATAAAAAATTATTACAAAAGAATATATATTACTAATCGCCATATGACACAAACTTAATCCTTTCAAATTAATCAATAATTAATAAATAGATCTCGCAAGACTCAAAATCATCTGAAATTAAAACTTCATTCTTAATATAATCAAAAATTAGTACTTATTTTTTTTTTTAACAACTCGAAACTTCGAAAGCTATATTTATATAGTCAAGTATTGATCATCGTTTAACAAAATTACAATAAAAATCGATCAAACGAGTAATTCGTATGAAATTACTAAACACCATTATTTTTACATATATAAATAACAGGAAAATATTACACTATAAAATAGTCAATAAGTAAAATATTCTTGTGAAACAAAATTTATTACAAATTTTTACATGACAAACAATCAAACAATAATTAAATAAAAAAATTACAGTCACGATGACATATATTTACGTTAACGAAATATTTACATACAATTCGTGCAATAACAATTATAATTTTTACTAAAAATAGAATTTCGCTTGACTTAAAAAAAATATAGTCACATCTTACGTTAATAAAAGATTCACGCAATTGTTACGAAATCATAATTTCTACCAAAAATAGAGTTTCGAAAATCATCTGAAATATAACTTCATTCAAAAATTAATAATTTTTTTTTCACTTTAACAACTTGAAACTTCAAAAGCTATATTTATATAGTCAAGCATTGATCATTGTTTAGCAAAATTACCATATTAATCGAACAAACGAGTAATTTGTATAAATTAATAAACAAAAAAATACAATCACGTTGACATATAGAAACAGTTAACAAAAAACGAAATCATAACTTCCACCTAAAAAAGAAGTTTTCAACGAAAATCATAACTCCTACTAAAAAAGGAAATTGTAAAATCAGCATAGGCGACATCAAAAAAGTTGAATCCATCCACATTTCATGTTACACATAAACGTGATCGTACTGGTAAAACTTGAAATGTGAAAATTGATGTTTAAGATTCGTGAAGAGAAGTGAATTCTGCGGATTCAAAAATAATACTGGATGTTTGACAATAATATCATTACAAAATTTTGAAAAATTTTGAAATTTATGATTTTTAAAAATTGAATGACGAGTAAAAGAGAATGGGTTCAATAAGAATTTCTCTGGCAATTCCTCAAAATGCAAATATTTGCAGCTATTATTTATTATTTCTCAATATTTATTGTACAAAAATACTCTATTGATGCATAATAATAATAATTAAAATCATGTAAAAATTTACTCGAGAATAATTTCGAATTTTGAGCAGAAATATCCTGTTTTGTAGTTTTAGTATTATTCTTATCATCACTGGGAACAATATTTGTTAATTCTTTATTTGAAGTAAGATGATCGATAACGAGTATGCAGTGAAGCTTTTTTATTTTGTTTGTGGCCAATTTTAATAATAACATTGTATTCATCTTTATCATTAAGTTTTAATAAGTCTTGAGATAACTTTTCTAAAAATTTAAATGCCATTTTTACAGAATAATTTTTTTTCTTTTAGAATTTAAATTTCTTTTCGCACAAACTTTAACTTTAATATAGAGAATGTAATCAAGTCAAGTTTTTATTTGACGCTATAGCTTATGCATCATTGTTACGAAGAATAACTTTGGACTATAAACGTTTTTTTCATCCGTTTAACTAAATTCAAGTTTTAATGATCCTCATACCATCCGAACTATAAGAGATACATAAATCATTAAACTTATGTATTGTAAATTATTCTCTATAACAAAGAATTGCTCATAAATATATTCAATAATACATTCAAATTCGTTTATTTATATATCTGATATCATATCGATTGCAAAGTAACTATAATTATATTGATTATGATTAAATGGTTACCAATTGCCATTGTAATTTTTCCATGCTACTTCAACTTAACATTAATTTTCGTAAATTTTCCGGTATCCAAAATAAAGTAAAATCAATTAAATAAATTCATGCTTTTGTTTAATTATAACTTATTATATTTTATTTCATTTTAGCATTTAAAACTTTTTGGTTTTAATGCTTTATTTGTTTTAATTTTCAATTTATATTCAATGAATTTATTTTTTAACAAGATGCATATGAATTTAAGCATTATATTAAAGTTTGTATCGCAATCCCTTCTTAATTACAAAAGAAATTTAAATTCTAAGTTGTTTTAAAAAATGACACTCTAACGATAAGGAAGAATATAATGTTATTGTTAAAGTTAAAAAAAAATCTTGCTTTGAATAATTTCAAATATTTGAACGGAAATTCGGGTTTAGTATTATTATTATTTTCATCATTGGAACAGTTTTTGTTAATTCCTTATTAAAGATAATGCATGGCAGTGATGATTTTTTATTTGTTCTTGAACGGCTCAATAATAATATTGCATTGTATACTTTCTATCATTATGAAATACAAATCTTGAGATAACTTTTTAAAATTTAAATGTCATTTTTTAAAATTGTAAAAAAGTCTAGAAATATTAATAACCTGTTGGACAGTTGTTTATTTTAATTTTGACATTAAATTTTAAGGGTAAATTGCGCCACAAAAAATAATTTATTATGATCATAATACTTACAAATTGTGATTCAATCAACAAAAATTAAAATTCACCACGAAAAAAGAGAAATGAAACAAAAATTCACAAATTAATCCCACCACAGAAATTTAAAACAACAAATTATTGGATCATATTCACCAAGAAATTTCCAACCGACCATCTATTGACTCCTATGCTTATCCCCCCAAAATGCCATCTACAACGTATTCTAGAATTTGGGTTTGGTTATCTCTTCATTACGTTATGGAGGTCTTTATTCATGTTTTTCCAATGCACGCGGGCTTAAGTTACTGTAAATGCTGTTTCATTCTTCCCTTCATCCGGTAACTCAACCCCAGTTATTTCTCAATTAATTTGAAAGAATAAACTGATGTAATATATCAGTCATTTCGATGCACGATATAAAGAATCCATTTTATAGCTGTTCGTCTGGTTTAACCTATAATTGTGTCTCCTTTCACTTTTCTATAGTGATTTCTGTAGGCATGTCCCGTCCAATTGTTTTTATTGTTTGTAAATGACCATCGACTTTGATTTTTTTAGCTACTTTTCTAGTTTCTCTTTAGTTTCAAATTTTTTCTCTGTGGAATCACAAGAGCTAGAGCTGACGCTATTGGAATAAAGGCAGATGCCGCAATTGGTCCTATTGGAACAAAGGCTGGTGCAAGAACTGAATTGCCCAAAATTAAGTACAAGTCAGTGATGCGAATTATGAGCATGGAAGGTGGAGAACTGAAGGAATTCAATCTCATTTAGAATATTTTCTAGAATAGATTAAAATTATTTTTAGAAATATTGTGCGGTAAAAAAAAGAACATTTACCTTCGATTGTATAGATTGATGAAAAATCATCTGGACAGCGGTCAAATAAATTTAAGAAACGAGAATATTGATTCTAAAAATAAAAAAAAAACAAAACTGTCAATCAACTGCAACAACAATTACAACTGTCAAATTATCACAACAACCACAACAACAAGAAATACAATAATCATCAGAATTATAACAGCAGCAACAAACTCCATGACATTAAAGTCCGGAACATAACTCTGCTCTTGATATGTTGGCCGCAACTTCCATGACCAATATCAAAGAGACATTAAAATGCTGGCAGAAGATTCCCTAAACATGTTGACTGCAGTATCCTATGAATTACAAAATGGCGACAAAAAGAGAAAATGTAATGATATTGAAAGCATATAATTTTTATTATTTTAAAATTCTAATTATTAAATGAATGAATTAATAATAAATAAAAAATATCATTAATAGACAGTGGATGTAATGATGAAAAAAATAAATATATTCAAAACAATAAAAAAAAAAGACAAGGATAACAATGGAAGTTGAATGCCATGTAAGTATATATTTTATAAAGAATATATGTAAATACATGATTTAATCATTTTTTTTTATTTTCTAGTATCTGTTTTTTTTATTATAATTGCAGTTAATTTTCTATTGAATAATTGAAAGAGTTTGTTGTTGTAAAAGAAATTAATCATAAATAAGATAATTCATAAATGTAGACATTCTATGTTTCTCTTTGTGCTTGATGCAAATTGATTTTTATGTATGATATTGTAAGTTGCTGTGTTTTATTGAACCAAAATCTTTTGTTATGGTGAAATCAGGAGGAAATTTTAATTTCTTTCATTCTAATATTTTTTTTATATATACATTATCAATAAAATTTATTATATTTTACATGAAAAATAGTTTTTATTCAAATTTTATGTTATAATAATATGAAAATTGAAGTTTGAAAATCGCATTCCAACGAAAATCACAATAATAAGAAAATAGATATATTAATGGTTTCGAGCATATTCTCTTAGTAAAAATAATTATTAATTATAATTCTTTTTATAGATGTCAATTTTTCCGATCGAATATGCAATTATGCAACTCATATTTATTATATAAATATTATATAATCAAATATTTCTTAATTTCAACCCTGTTTTGGGGAATCCTCATGTGATGCAATTTGTTATGTATTCGGTATTGCGTTTTTTGTGTGAGCGAAAGAGAATATCTGTGTAACTAAGTATTAAATAATATTAAGTTTTAAGGGCATGCATTATATACTATTGTGTTCAAAGATAATAAATTTTTATTTGAAAATTTTACCATTTTAAGTTAAATAATGATTAACTTTACAATAATAAGTGATCTACAGCATAATCGTGAATAATAGAATAAACTTATTAAACAAATTATTAATGCTTGTATTCAAGGGAAAGGTGAATTTGTTTGAATGATTTAGTAAACTTACTTTTTTTATTTCCTTTTTTGAAGACATAAAGATATATGAAAGACATGAGAAAAGGAAGGATAAAGACATGAATATCCAGAACAATCTAAATCATATTCATTAAAAAAATTATATGTTAAGAGTTAACGCTCTTATGGAATATATAAGGGTAAATTGCTACCAATATCTTTGTAATCAAATAAATTAAACCAATAATTATTGAAATTATCTTATATTTTATTGTAATTTGAGCAAATTATATTATGTAACCATTTTATTAAATTGATAATAGAAATATTTGTAAGTAAAAGGGAATTTGACCGAGACAATTCGTAATGATTACGTGATAAAATTTGAATAATAAAGTTTGTAAATAAAATCATACATATATATGTTAAATTAAAAAATATTACTTTACTTAGATATTTCTTTCGAAAAAGATATCCAATATATGTAGAACATATTTTGATATATAACTACAAAAGGAAATATGTAATAGTAGAATACCAAAATAATATTAGTATTAAAAGATTCTTCATATTTAATATAAATTATTTAAATAAATTTTTATTAATAAATTTAAATTATCAAAATATTTATATTTATTATAATATGAATATTATATACATATTCTATTCTATAAATAAATTCAAAAAAAAAAGATTCTTATTACAAAATTAATATTTGTGTGTGATTAATAACATTGTAACAAAACGGCAAAATTCAAATAAATTATTTCCTAATCCAGGATAATTAAACTGGTTTTTATTTTTAATTATTCAAGTTACTGGCGTTAAGTGCCAGATTTAGTTGTTATTATTATAAATCATAAATTAATGCCTTATTCTTAACATAATAAACATCACATCACCAGCGAAACATTTATAAATGCTATAACTTCAATTGTATTATATAAAAAAAGGGTTACAGTTGTTTGTAATCTTTATTGGTTCCAAGACTGCATTATAATTTTTTTCCGCTGTCAAGGACACTGATTAAACNGAAAAAGATATCCAATATATGTAGAACATATTTTGATATATAACTACAAAAGGAAATATGTAATAGTAGAATACCAAAATAATATTAGTATTAAAAGATTCTTCATATTTAATATAAATTATTTAAATAAATTTTTATTAATAAATTTAAATTATCAAAATATTTATATTTATTATAATATGAATATTATATACATATTCTATTCTATAAATAAATTCAAAAAAAAAAGATTCTTATTACAAAATTAATATTTGTGTGTGATTAATAACATTGTAACAAAACGGCAAAATTCAAATAAATTATTTCCTAATCCAGGATAATTAAACTGGTTTTTATTTTTAATTATTCAAGTTACTGGCGTTAAGTGCCAGATTTAGTTGTTATTATTATAAATCATAAATTAATGCCTTATTCTTAACATAATAAACATCACATCACCAGCGAAACATTTATAAATGCTATAACTTCAATTGTATTATATAAAAAAAGGGTTACAGTTGTTTGTAATCTTTATTGGTTCCAAGACTGCATTATAATTTTTTTCCGCTGTCAAGGACACTGATTAAACCGACCGCAGTTGAAAAATTATATATTTAAGTGCTTGAAAAAAATTCTTTCCGATAATAAAGAATTTTCTGCTTTTTTGAAAAATTCGTTCTATATTCTTTATTCGATATTTAAAATTATAAAACCTATTCTTTTTTTTTCAAACAAAAATATTTTCATAAAAATATCAAATGAGCAACTTAAATAACCTCCTCGTTAATATAAACAGAACAGTAATCTTTCCTCCATCATTATCAATTGAAGAATCTATCCTTCTTTTCAATTCCAAAAGGCCTTTTCGAAGTCCCAAAAACTGTCACGGATATATGTTGTGCAGAATTTTGGTCGCTAGAGAATGCCAAAGATTGGGAGAAAATAATAAAATGATAATCGCTGGTATAGCGAGTTGCTTGTGGAAAGAGTCAACAAGTCAAGAAAAATTTGAATATGTAGATTTAGCACAAAGAGTAAAAACTCATTGTATTTTTTAATATTAAAATTATGAGTTTTCTTCTTCTATATCAAAATCAAAAAAAAAAAATATATTCATTCAAAAAAAACATAAAATATGAAAGGCGTGCACTTTTGAAACTTTTAACGTCACTCTTAAATTTCGTGAATCATTCTTTGCTTTCTTTATTCTTATTATATTACGCTTATAATATAGAACATTCGATTTAAATATTTAAATTATATTACGATTATATAATTATTTTTTTTTCCGCAATTCTTACGCCAACATACAGACGCTTTTAATATGTATTAAAATATTATTCGGATTTATTTTAGTAAGATCTCATATTTATTCATTTTTGAATTAGAATTAAATGGTCGGGTTATCTTTTAATTAAATTATTAAATTAATTTAATTTTACATTAAATTATTAAATTAATTTAATTTTACATTAAATTATTAAATTAATTTAATTTTACATTAAATTATTAAATTTAATTTAATTTTTACATTAAATTATATTTAAAAATATTGAGGCTTCGAAACTATTCTAATGATTAGTAGTATAAATTCATATAATTGATAAAATTCTTTCCATAAATTTTCAATTATTATTCCACATACTCCAGAAATAAATTCACTAACAGGAAATGTTGTAACATTTTTTTTTGTCTGGTCCCATAAGTGAAGTCCAACTCCAACTACTTCAAGATAAATTATTATGATCGAATTCAAAATAAATATTAAGCTTATTTATTTTTTTTTCAATTTTTTCTTTAATATTTCATTCAAAATCATTTTTTCTAAATAAATCTTTGAATAAGGATTCCATTAATATATCTGATATGTGTAATAATGTGTAAAGCTCATCAGGTATATAATTGAGTAAATCAATAACAGGAAATATTGAAGATTTTTCGTTTCCTAAATAATATATTAAATTAATATATTTAATTTTTTTAATAAAAAAAATATTAATTATTCAACCTTTTTTAGTTCCAGTAGATGGCCATGATAAATTCATGTTGTGATGTGATTTAATATCACATTTACAATATAAACAAAAAAGGTTTAAATTTGAAGCATTTAAGCCCATAATAATATATGTATGAAAATTTCCAATTACCTGAAAAGAAAAATTCAATTGGCCAATAATTACCATTTTCATCAATTATTCCATTTTGTTTTAAATCCATTAATTGTAATGTAAATATTTTATCAACTCTATCTAAAATTTCATATGTTTCTTTTCTTATGTATAGACATATACTAAAAATAAAGTTAATTTATTATTAATTTATTTTAAATATTAATATTAATTAATTTGTATAAATACCTATATTGTTTATCAGGTTTAAGTATTTCTTCTCTTTCATTTCACATTTAATAAACAAAAAGTAATTATCACATGGTTTTGTTTTTTTCTTGCATTTCTTCTATCTCCCCAAGTTTAATATAAAGAGTATCTCCAGGAATTATTACTGATTTTTCTCCTTTTGTCCAAATTGGAATTAATATTTTAAGTAAACTTACCAAAGAACGAAAAGCACCATTTCCTATACCAAAATATCATTAATAATTTCACTATTATAATTATTAATATTAGGCTGATTAATATTTTGATCTATATTAAAAATTTCCACAGGTATTTGAGCATTTATAAGCTTATTTATTTAATTTCTATAGTCAGCAACTAAATATTTATGAAAAAGACTAGATACAACAGCTGCCAAATGTTTATAACCATTATGACCTAAAAGTGCTTCATCACTACTCTTACTACAGCATCCAATCTAATTTTTGAATCTAAATTTTTAAATTTGATTTGAATTTGATTTTCTTTATATTTAAACTCAATGTAATGTGGACATATAATGGATTGTTCTGATAAGTCTGTTAACTTGTGTTTTACAATTAATTCATCAACAGTTTTTTTACACCTTTTCCAAAACTTTTAAATCTTTTGTGTTGTTGTGAATGTGAGGTAATATTTTCAAATGGTCTAATTTGTTTATTAACTTTTGTTATAATAATAGAACTTGGATTCATTTGAATATGTATATTATGTAAAGGTTCAATATCAAATCTAAAAACACGGGATCCAGAAAGTTTAGAGTTTTTCCAATTAATTTTCTAATTATAACAATATAAATAGAATTGATTTATTATATAATTTAGTACTATTAAATTAATTATATGGTGAAATTTAAATAAAATTAATATAAAATTAATAATATATTCAGTTTGAAATAAAAATTAATTATATATAATTATATAAAAATAAAAATAAAAATAAAAATAATAAAATAAAATAATTATAATCTATATAATAAAAAATAAATAATAAAAGTTTATTTTATTAATACAAATTATTAAAAAAATTATACAATTAAATTTTAAATTAACTATATCTTTAAAAATAAATTAATAACTGCCAAAGCTGATTTTGTACTATTAACACTCCATTCAGCACGTCCTTCCTTCCAAGCAATTGTATAATTTATTTTGAATTGGATACATATTTTGTTTCACATTTAACCCCTTTTTCAGCAATTTCTGTTTTGACTATATAGTTGTTAAGTATTGGATATTGAGGTAAATTACTACAGTTTAATTTTTGAGTTAATTTTGGTGTTATGGGATAAGTTCCTAGTGCAGTAAGTTTCAATTCTCAGATTTTTTGGATAGTCATGTATAAAAACGTGACTAGAGAAAAAACTGGCTATAAAATATTTTTTAGATATTTTGTAAAATAAAATAAAATAAAATATAATATAATAAAATAAAATAAAATAAAATATTTAAATAAATACCTTCTAAAACTTGATTATCTATATTTGGACCTTCTGCACTCCCATCTCTGTCATTTTCTTTATTAATACTACTTTCTATATTTCAGTCTTTCATCATTAAAATATTGGTTTTAACTAGTTTTTATATTTTATAAATAAAAAAAACATATATATATTATATTTATTCTTTTTATATATTTTTCATACAGGTAAGAGACAGCTTGTGTACTGATTTCACAAACAATTTCACTGGAAACAGATTCCCAACAGATTCCCAAGTCATGATTTCAGTGTAAAAAGTTCTCAGAAATTGGTTTATGCATTTTAACATCACATATTTGTCACGTTTTAGTCATGTGTTAAAATCAAAATTCAGGATAAATCTCTAAAATTTAATTAGGGATATGAGACAAATCAGCCCATATGTACATGTCACAACTATTAGTAGAACCAATAAAATAGCTTAATTTATCTGTAACTTAAAAATAAAATACTAAATATTATTGGTTAATACAATTTTGTTACAAATAAAAAAAAAATGTACCACTTCAAAATTACATCTTCAAATAATATCAAAAAAAAGTACCACTTCAAAATTACATCTTCAAATAATAATCTAGCATTTCTTGATTAAGACTTCCAAAATAGATGGGATTTAGAAAGTCTTTTGATTTTTTCACATTGTAAACTATACATGTCAAAACTATTGAATTGAGTCAGACGTAATTAAAATTGAGAAAAATTGGAGTTGAATCAAGGCAAATTTTGATTTTTACTAGTAATTGACACAATTAATTGAGTCAGATGCAATTAAAAATTGAAATTTTAAGAATTAAGTCAAGGCCAAATTAGTTTTGACAACATGTATATTGTAAACAATAGCTTGAAATAAACAAAGAACAAAAATATAATTTTATTATTTAATTTATTTGAGTATTTAAAATGGGGAATTATTTACCTTAAGAATCTTTTTTGCTTTATATAAGGTCTGTCTTCTTTGCATCATAATTTCGGGAGACTTCTTAATTTTTATTCTTTTGCACAGTGTTTGTCTCAAATCAGAAACTTCACTACTATCATTTTTATTGTTGTTATTGTTATCACCTATGACCTTTCTTTTTTTTTTATTAAGACTTCAGAAATAGGTAGGATCAAAAAAGTCTTTTGATCTCTTCTTGCTGCAAATAGTGGCTTGAAATAAATAAAGAATAAACATATAATTTTAAATTTATAATATTTGAAATTTAATAATTTAATTTATTTGAGTATTAAAATAGTGAATTATTTACCTTAAGAATATTATTTGATTTATCCAAGATCTCCTGTTTCTTTGCGCAATAATTCTTTTGTGTGGTGGAGGTGACAAATCAAAAACTTCACTTGGGGATCTTAATCTTTTCATCTTTTGAATTTTTGAATTTCTATTAAATTTATTAATAAAATATACAATTTATTTCAAAATTGTAAAATATACAATTGTAAACTAAAAATTCAAGCTAATAAATGATCCTGACTTAAATTATGTTGAATCAAAATAAATTACAAGAGCAACAATGAAACAAAATTACTTTAAATTACTAATAATTATTTAAATGATATCAACATATTAGTTAAGAACTATTTTTTTTAATTAACTATTTTTAATCAACTTTAACATCAAATTAGTTTAATTTTAATGTTAATTAATTAATTTAAAAATTAAAAAATTAAGCATAAAAAATAAAATCATATAAAACTATATTAAAATTCATCAACTTAATAAATTTTTAAAAATTGCATAAATCTCATATACCATTAATTTTTAGTACATAGTATTTTTAATATTTTCAATATTCCTTTATTCAACATAATAAGATAATAAATAATTCAATGAAACACATAACTCGCCATATAAACATTATAAATAAATATATNGTGGTGGAGGTGACAAATCAAAAACTTCACTTGGGGATCTTAATCTTTTCATCTTTTGAATTTTTGAATTTCTATTAAATTTATTAATAAAATATACAATTTATTTCAAAATTGTAAAATATACAATTGTAAACTAAAAATTCAAGCTAATAAATGATCCTGACTTAAATTATGTTGAATCAAAATAAATTACAAGAGCAACAATGAAACAAAATTACTTTAAATTACTAATAATTATTTAAATGATATCAACATATTAGTTAAGAACTATTTTTTTTAATTAACTATTTTTAATCAACTTTAACATCAAATTAGTTTAATTTTAATGTTAATTAATTAATTTAAAAATTAAAAAATTAAGCATAAAAAATAAAATCATATAAAACTATATTAAAATTCATCAACTTAATAAATTTTTAAAAATTGCATAAATCTCATATACCATTAATTTTTAGTACATAGTATTTTTAATATTTTCAATATTCCTTTATTCAACATAATAAGATAATAAATAATTCAATGAAACACATAACTCGCCATATAAACATTATAAATAAATATATTTTCTTATTAAGTATAATATTTAAAGTATTAGAATTTGAACTCCATATTTTTTGATAACTTTGAAATGTTCATCACTCAATATATTTAATGTTGAAAATGACGATACTTGACGTTTTACAATCATCTTTTTATTTCCTCCTCCTCCTTGACGACACCACCCTTCAAAAAATTTTCTTAAACTATTAGCACTAAATATCCCCATTCCAATTTCAATAGTTTCAAGTGATTCCGGTACATTTTCGGCCATTTGGCATAATAAGTTATCATTATCAGAATCAAATTCTTGTTCATAATGAAATGAAAATCTCCTTAATTCATTAAAATTATTATTAAATATCGCTATTACTTGTTCAAGACTTAAATTTAATAAAGTTAATTTGGTAATCTTTGTACAATAATTTAAAATGACTGAAAATACATCAGATGGGATTATGCGATTTAAATCTAGACGAAAAATTTTTAAATTTGTATTGGCCATTTCGAGAATTTTTATAATAAATTCTTGAGGATACTTTTGAGATAGATGACTCGGATGAAAATAATGAAAACTACTCAAATAGGCAAATGATGAAGCAAAAATTAAAAAATCCGGTTTATACAATCCATAACAATCTCCAATATGAAGGTTTTGAAGTGAATTAAATTGCCCAATTGGTGATAATTTCCCCATGAAACGATTAAAATTTACTGATATTAAATGAAGACTCTTTAATGTTTCTTTTTGACTGATAATAACCTCTAATAATAAATTACAATCCATATTACGATAACCAATAATTGTTAGATTTTCTAACCGTTTTTGAACACTAATAAGTTTTCCTAATAATTTCATTTGAGAATCTGAAACAAATTTCAAATCCATATTTAAAATATTATCACAAATTAATGTCAATGACATAAATAATGATCCAATTAGTTCATCATCTATTGTTTCAGAAACAAATGTTTCTAATTTCTCAAATACTTTCGGGGCACCAGGTAACTTGAAAATTGAACCAATTAAATCATTATTTAGAAGGTCCTCAGAAAAATTTTCGGAAGTCTTCATCATTTTAAAAGAATCCAAAAATGAGCAACGATTTATAATTAATTTACATATCTCACGAAATAATATTCTCGATTCACCTTTAATTTTTTGTGAAAATATGGNATTTCCCCATGAAACGATTAAAATTTACTGATATTAAATGAAGACTCTTTAATGTTTCTTTTTGACTGATAATAACCTCTAATAATAAATTACAATCCATATTACGATAACCAATAATTGTTAGATTTTCTAACCGTTTTTGAACACTAATAAGTTTTCCTAATAATTTCATTTGAGAATCTGAAACAAATTTCAAATCCATATTTAAAATATTATCACAAATTAATGTCAATGACATAAATAATGATCCAATTAGTTCATCATCTATTGTTTCAGAAACAAATGTTTCTAATTTCTCAAATACTTTCGGGGCACCAGGTAACTTGAAAATTGAACCAATTAAATCATTATTTAGAAGGTCCTCAGAAAAATTTTCGGAAGTCTTCATCATTTTAAAAGAATCCAAAAATGAGCAACGATTTATAATTAATTTACATATCTCACGAAATAATATTCTCGATTCACCTTTAATTTTTTGTGAAAATATGGAAATAACTAAATTATCAATTCTAAGTTTACGAGCGAATGATGGATAATTAAAAGTGGCTTGAGGTGGTGATGATGATAAATCAAATCCATTTTTGACAAGTAAAGTTCTAGCTTGAGAATCCATGCATGATATATAAGTTCGAATATATGATGTTTTCTTCCTCAACTTCGTATGACTCATCCAACGAAGTTCTTGATCTAAGGGTAATGCCCAAAGTATAGGTGTAGTAACTTTACACCAGAATCGATCAACTAATAATGATGAATATAAATCTTGAGTTGATTGAACATTATTTAAGATCATAATCAATAATTCCGTGAAGATTTTAATAGCCATTTTTTTTGGCTAAGAAATAAAGAGAAAATTTTTTTAAAAATGATCGTATCACATTTTATATAAATATTTATGTATGATTCAGGTAACAATTTCCATACAAAAATAAAAATCAAAAATACACAGCATACACGCTACACAAACCTTGTATATATTTATTCCTTTTATAAAATAAATCGGTCATTTTTATTTATTGTCCGGAGCATAGCGTAGGACACTTGATAGAAGTAATAGTAAAATTTGGGGGAAGATCATTATTAATAAATTCCGGTTAAATAAATTTCCAAATAGTTACACGAAATCATAGGCATTAAAATATCAAACTGCAACTATAAATTAGTGATCAAGTGACCAAACTTTAAATTTATAATAATAAAGTTCGTTCTTTTCTATGGCGTGCCAAACAGGACAAAAGTCGGGGTTAAAATCACACATATATGTGAGAAATAACCCTGATGCATCGGTGATAAATTACTGATGCATCGGTGATTTACCCTGATGTATCAGTGATAAATCACACTTAGAAATTATCACAGATAATTATATTGTGTTACTTGTGTTACAGATAATAAGATTTATCACCTGCCTGGTAATTTTTAAAAAATAATTAATTTTATCAGGTGTGCATATATTCCGTCTCTTCAGAGGAGAAGGATAAGAGACAAGACACTAGCAAGTTATTATTTATGTTTATTTTTATATAATCTATTTATTTTTCTATTTATTTATTTAATGTAAAAGATAAATCTTTATTTACACGAATTAAAAATTAAACTTATAATTATATATTTCTATTATATCAATTATGGTATTTTGGAAGAATAGTAAAAGTTAAACAAGAAATTATAGAAACTACTATGGAATTTAATCAAGGGTAAGTTAAATCAAGGATCAAGATAATCATAAAGGTATAAACTTTTCAAATAGGAAAATAATATAGAACAAGATTTTTAATAATCTATCTACAGGTAATTATTTAAGACAAGATGGTTTCGCGAGTTCATTACGCAAATCGGGATTAGCGTAATACGGAAATATGGACGAATTTATTAATAATTTTTATTAAAGAACTTTAAATAGAGTAATTATTTTACTATAAAAATAGTAAGGTAGGCATGCAATTTTATTTTTATTCAATATCAAAAAAAATTGTAAAAGATTCTTTATTTATTTAATTAATAATGAACTTTTTAAATAAATTATTTTTTAAATAGGAAAATAATTTAGAATAATTTAAGACAAGATGGTTTGCAAGTTCAGTTACGCAAATCGGGATCGGCGTAACACGGAAATATAGACGAATTTATTAAATTTATCAAATAGAAATAGAGTAATTATTTTACTATAAAAATAGTAAGGTAGGCATGTAATACTTTTATTTTTATTCAATATCAAAAAAAATTGTAAAAGATCCTTTATTTATTTAATTAATCATGAACTTTTTAAATAATATAGAACAATTTAAGACAGGATTGTTTCGCAAGTTCAGTTACGCAAATCGGGATCGGCGTACCACGAAAATATAGACGAATTTATTAAATTTATTAATAATTTTTATTAAATTCTTATAAAGAATTTTAAATAGAAATAGAGTAATTATTTTACTATAAAAATAGTAAGGCAGGCATGTAATACTTTTATTTTTATTCAAGATCAATAAAAAATTGTAAAAGATCTTTTATTTATTTATTTAACCATGAACTTTTTAAATAAAATAATATAGAACAAGATAATTTTTTAAATAGGAAAATAATTTAAAATAAGATTTTTAATTCTACAGGTAATTATTTAAGACAAAATTGTTTCGCAAGTTCAGTTACGCAAATCGGGATTGGCGTAACACGAAAATATAGACGAATTTATTAAATTTATTAATAATTTTTATTAAATTCTTATAAAGAATTTTAGAGTAATTATTTTACTATAAAAATAGTAAGGTAGGCATGCAATACTTTTATTTTTGTTCAAGATCAAAAAAAATTGTAAAAGATCCTTTATTTATTTAATTAATCATGAACTTTTTAAATAAAAAATAATATAGAACAAGATTTATTTTTAAATAGAAAAATAATATAGAATAAGATTTTTTTAATTCTACAGGTAATTATTTAAGACAAGATAGTTTCGCGAGTTCAGTTACGCAAATTGGGATCGGCATNTTTTTAATTCTACAGGTAATTATTTAAGACAAAATTGTTTCGCAAGTTCAGTTACGCAAATCGGGATTGGCGTAACACGAAAATATAGACGAATTTATTAAATTTATTAATAATTTTTATTAAATTCTTATAAAGAATTTTAGAGTAATTATTTTACTATAAAAATAGTAAGGTAGGCATGCAATACTTTTATTTTTGTTCAAGATCAAAAAAAATTGTAAAAGATCCTTTATTTATTTAATTAATCATGAACTTTTTAAATAAAAAATAATATAGAACAAGATTTATTTTTAAATAGAAAAATAATATAGAATAAGATTTTTTTAATTCTACAGGTAATTATTTAAGACAAGATAGTTTCGCGAGTTCAGTTACGCAAATCAGGATCGGTGTAACATGGAAATACAGACAAAATTTATTAATTTTTATTAAACTTAAAGTAATTATTTTATTATATAAATAATACAGTGGGCATGTAATACTTTTAGATCAAAAAAAATATGTAAAAGATTCTTTTATTTATTTAATAAATTATAGATGGCCAGACAATAAAAATATTAAAAATAAAAAATTTCAGTATAGATTCCTGATACATAGTATTATACAACAAATATTTTTTATACCATGCTTTTAATTATATTTTTCTCTCACTTTTCTCTAACTTTTTTTTCTTGTTCTTTCCATTTTATTCCTTTGCTTTTTTTCTCTTTTTTTCTTTCTTGCTTCTTTCTTTTCTTTTCTGTTCCTTTTAATGGTGACAATTTCAGTGATTTTAGTTTTAGAAATCTCTATAATAGACAAATTTGACAATTCATTTTTCCTTCACTTTTCTCCTATCTTTTTCTTATTTTTATCCTTCTATTTCTTGTCTTCTCTTGTTTTTTCTTTCTTTCTTCCTTTTCTTTCTTCTCCTTTTAGAAATCTCTATTGTAGACAATTTTGACAATTTACTTTTCCTTTACTTTTTCTCTTATTTTATTCTTTCTATTCCTTTGTCTTTCCTCTTCTCTCTTCCTTTCTACATCTTTATAAAAGTTAAAAGGAGATATTGCTATGAAAAAAGTAAGGGATATATGAAAAGAGTAAATCATTGATAATTTTTATCATTTATATTAATGGGTTTAGGTTAAGATTCCGGTCTCAATTTCAAAATTAATATCTGATATTTAAGAACAATACTAAATATTACTATCACTGTATTTTATTTCATTGAAGAAGGATCTGAAGAAAGGTCTTTAAAAATTTCACAAAGTGAAGAATAAGTAAGTATAATATTTATTATATTCTTAATATTTGATTTTAAATTTATAAATTCATATTGTATATAGTGTGATAATGAATTTTTTTTTACAAATTAGTTTCCTTAATTATATATTTTAATGAACAACAATCAAGAAATTCAGAAAAATATCTTTCAATTTGTGTCTAGAACAATAGATAATGCAAGGAATGCTTTTATTAATTCTGAAGACTCTAATTATATACAAACTCATATTGATCAAATTGAAAGACTACCTATAATGTTTAACTAATTATTAATTTCTATTGAGTCTAATAATCCAACATATTCTTTAATATTTCATCAATTAAATTTAACTAATAATATAAAGGAAAATTTAGAAAGTAAATTAGTTCAATTAAATAATAAAGAATTACCAATTGAATTATTAATTCATTCAGAACTTTCTGGAGGTCATCCTAAATTGCAAATTCCCCAAAATACATTGGTTGCTTTATCTCATGAAGGGTATAAATGGACAAAAATTGCAAAAATGTTAAATGTGAGTAGCAAAACAATTACTAGATGAAAAAATAAATTAAATATAACAGTAGAAGAAATTTATACTATTCTTTCAAATGATGAATTGGATCATGTGATTTTATCTATTAAAGAACAACAACCAAATACTGAACAAGTAATAATTATGGGTGCTCTTAAAGGTTGAGAAATTAAAATTAAAAGACAAAGAATAAGAGAATCTTTAAGAAGAATTGATCCATTTGGAATAACTGCATGTTGGGCAGAAATTATATCATGTAGAAGATATCAAGTATCAGAACCAAATGTTTTATGGCATATAGATGGAATCATAAACTTAGACACTCACAGGTCAAAATCCAAATATTGGACACCTATCGGGTACCCAATATATTTGAATATTGGGCACCTATCAGGTACCTATTGACAGTATTGTCATGGGACATCTTGGGACATTTTGGGACAAAAATAATTTTTTAAATTATTAATAATTCCATTATAAAACTTTAATTAATGACTTAAACTAAGTTATTTAGAATTGATTTTTACATATATTTATAAAGTTTTAATATATCTTTATAAGCCCAATAAGGGTAGAGACAGTGGGACATGGGACATTGGGACAATAAAAAAACCAAGGGACATACAAAATGTACAATACTGCCTATTGAGTGGTGGAGGTGACAAATCAAAAACTTCACTTGGGGATCTTAATCTTTTCATCTTTTGAATTTTTGAATTTCTATTAAATTTGTTAATAAAATATACAATTTATTTCAAAATTGTAAAATATACAATTGTAAACTAAAAATTCAAGCTAATAAATGATCCTGACTTAAATTATGTTGAATCAAAATAAATTACAAGAGCAACAATGAAACAAAATTACTTTAAATTATTTAAACGATTGATATCAACATAATAGTTAAGAACTATTTTTTTTTAATTAACTATTTTTAATATCAAATTTGTTTAATTTTAATGTTAATTAATTAATTTAATTTTAATGATAAAATCAATACGATATTTCAAAAAAGTTAAAAAATCAAGCTATAAAAAATAAAATCATATAAAACTATATTAAAGTTATAGGTGCAGACTTTACTGACGTAACTAGTTAAGTCATATAATTTTATATGACGTGACAAAATGACGTAACTTTGAAGAAGGCATAAGTCTGCACCTATAATTAAAGCTCATCAACTTAATAAATTTTTAAAAATTGCATAAATCTCATATGCCATTAATTTTTAGTACATAATATTTTTAATATTTTCAATATCTTTCTTGACATACAAATATTATAATAAATATATTTCTTATTTTGCATTATATTTAAAATATTATTTAGATTAATATTTTAAATCAAATTGAACTCCATATTCGTCAATAACTTTGAAATGTTCATCACTCAATATATTTAATGTTGTTGAAAATGGCGGTACTTGACGTTTTACAATCATCTTTTTATTTATTCCTCCTCCTTTACAACGCCACCCTTCAAAAAATTTTTTTAAACTATCAGCACTAAATCTTCCCATTCTAATTTCAATAGTTTCAAGTGATTCCGGTATATTTTCGGCCATTTGGCATAATAAATTATTAGAATCCGATTCTTTTACAGAAAATGAAAATCTCCTTAATTCATTAAAATTATTAGTAAATATTTCTATTACTTGTTCAAGACTTAAATTTACTAGAGTTAATTTGGTAATCTTTGTACAATAATTTAAAATTGCTGAAAATATATCGGTTGGAATTATGACATATAAATGTAGACGAATATTTTTTAAATTTGTATTGGCCGTTTCGAAAATTTTTATAATAAATTCATGAGGATACTTTTTTAGATATAGATAACTCGGATGAAAATAATGAAAACTACTTAATTGGGTAAATGATGAAGCAAAGTAAATTGATGAAATGCGTGGGAGACATCCTTTCAACGTGACCCCTGTTAACAATATCAATATATAGTGGCTAGTGAAAGTGTTGATGGTGAGTCATTAATTATATTGAATTATTTAGAATTATAATAAATATTAATTATTTCACTTATAGTTGGTGAATATAGATTATTGGACCATGGACTTTGCATAGGCTATATTAGATTCAAATTCTCATTTTATTGTTCAATGAATTCGAGAATATTCTTTTCTATGTGCTCTCAATTTTCCAAAAAGACTTACTTGATATCAATATTGTTAACAACAACAATAATACAACTGAGTTGCGGTAGTCCAACTACTATAATTAGTTCAACTAGTCTAATCCTCCATCAATTTATACATTTCAGAATCAAAATAATATACAATGAATATTTCTACCTCTTCACCCTATGCCGGATCATCTATTTCTTTCTTCCCCATCACCATCATTACGATCATCACCACAGGATTACTCGAGGGGTAGTAGTGCAGGAGTATAATGAATACAATGATAATATCAAACAGTTCTGTGTCTAGCCAAAGTTCATCGCATCGAAATCCATTTTCAAGATCTGAATCATTTCTTAAATATTCTTCAGAAGATTTTACCAACCACTCGATAACAATTATATTAATCAAGTTAGAACTTTAGGACGTATAAAGAGTAATGGAAATGATATAACGAAATTCAAATATTGCCATAGCATAGATATTCGGTATCGATTGCTTCTTTGCTAATAAAAATATTTATTATGATCTCGATAAACGAAGTAATTTTTAATTAAAATTGTGATTGACTTGTTGATTAAGAATATCGCTCTATATATAAAAGTATAAGATTGAAAATATTATACACGTCTTAAATCATTAATTTAAATACCTTTTTAGAATTATGATTTATTTTCTTCCTGTTATAGAATGCCTGCTAAACAGAACGTAACTCTAGAATATCTAGAATATCAGACTGAAATTTCAAGATCAAATTTCTCAGGTACTTAAATTTTTTATCTAATTAAAAAATTACTTTTTTTAAAAAAGACAACTTTAATTTACCTTTTTATTATTTATTTTATAAAAAACAATTATGAGAGAATGAATTATTATTACTTAATTTATCGTCCTTTATTTATGTAAATAAAATTATTTACCAAGATATATTCCCTTTCAATTATTTTTCCAAGTTAATTTCTCGATCGCACCTTATAAATTTCGAAATTAACCATTTTTCATCACCGTTGTAATAGGAAAAAGAATTGAACTAAAATTTTGATGCAAAATATTGAATGTTTCATTTTAATTTTAGAAATTATAAAAACTTTGTCTATTTACATATATATATATGAAAAATTAAAAAATATAAAAAAATATAAAACTTGAGCCTCCAAATTTACAACTTTCGTTTAAACTGATTCTAGAAACAATTATATTATGTTATATTTTTGAATAACTCAAAATGTAAAAATAAACACAACCTAAAAAAAAAGTTCAAATTAATTACCAATCCCTTAAATCTAAAACGCGACATTCTTCTACATTGTCTTTGGATTTTTCGACTTTTCGGTTGACATTTTTCAATGCCACATCTACTTCTTTTTGGTTGTAGATATTTTTATTTATCTTTGTTTTTCGAATATTTCAAATCAAGAATATTAATATCTTATAAATCATAATAACATAAAAAGATAATTAAATTAAAATAAATTTATTTACCCATTTCCCCATATTATATTTTGTTTTGGCCAACGTTTCTCCAGTAAACCAAACATCTACTTTAAAATTCTCCTCTTTCTGCCCAAGTTGGCCGCAACGATCATACTCCTCAACTGAATCTACATCTGAGATGTTGATTAAGTTAGAAAATCTAACCTTTTTATTATTATTGTTGTTGTTGTTGTTGTTGTTGTTTTTGTTCATGGTGGTGGTGGTAAAATTGACTTTACACCCGTCTGGAATAGGGCAGATGATTTTCACGGTGTAATTCTACGGAATATGAAATAATACTATTAGATTTGAAATAATATGATAATAAAATCTAATAAAATAAATAAAAGGATGATAAAATTATTTACGCGTTCTCCTATTTGATTTCGCCCAAATGATGTTAATCTATTATTATTGCTGTTGTTATTATTTATGTTTCTAAATACAGAGGATTCTTGATTTAAAGTCATTTTACTTTGAATAATATAAATGAAATATTAGTTTTGTCGTGTACGATAGAAGATAATTATTATGAAAATTAAAAGTAAGATTAATCTAAGGTAGTTTAATTACCAAGTAAATAAAGTTAAAATAGTATTTGATAAGTGAAATCGTTTATGATATTTTTATCGTTGTAATTTATTTTCAATGTGTTTGAAAGACAGCAGAAATTGAAAATTTGAGAGAGAGTAAGAATCAACCGCCTATATATCTACGAAAATATTTGTATTACATACGTGACGTGTTAACATTAAATATGTTCACATGATTAATTCTCCATAAAACATAATAATTAAAAAAGGAATGTTATTGGTTTGGTAAATTATATAACACCTTATATTACATATATTATCCTTCGCACGCAAAATTGTAATATTTAACAACTTACTCAATATGAGATTATCTTGTTCAAAACCCACTTCAAGAACTACTTCTATTCAAAAAAATTTCTCAAAAAATCCCTTTCTTAATAACGTTACTCCCACTATTAATATCGACTTGATTAACAATATGAGTACCAATAGAAATGACGATAATATCAACAATAATATCAACATGAACAAGTTGCTAGTAAAAGTGTTGATGGTGAATCATTGAGTTACATTGAATTATTTAGAATTTGCATGAATAATTCTGGATTCGAAACGACTTTACTGAATATCAATATTGATAACAATAATAACAATAATATAACTATGAGTAGTGGTAGTCCAACTAAACCAAAACTACTACAATTAGTTCAACCAGTCCAATTATTCAACTAGTCGAATCAATCCACTTATTCCATCAATTTATACTTTTCAAAATCAAAATGTACTTCTACTTTTTCGTTTTATACCAGGTCACCTATTTCTCCTCTCATATCACCACCATAAGATTAATCTATTTGAGAGAAGTAGAAACCTCATTTTCAACATTGGATTGTTCTTATGAACCAAGATCTGATCAGAGATTTTGTTAACGACAACTATAATAATCAAGTGATCACTTTAGGATGTACAAAGAGGATAATAATCAAG